>APFE030438803.1:189126-201861 GCA_000404065.3 Pinus taeda
GTGACAGTAGAATTGGATCACCAGAAGCCGGAGAGTCATCTCTAATTGTTCATCCTGATTACCAAATACAAACAACAAAGTATATTCAAGAGCCAATTTCATTTTCCGAAGTTACTGGTAGTATTTCTCCTTCCAATGAATTAGCTGAAGAACCTGAAATTTCTGAGCCTGACACTGAACCTGCTGTTTTGAAACCATCTTCAAGATTTGTTACTCCAACTTCTAGTGATCCTGGTTCACCTAGGGTAGGAAATATCATTACTCAAAATCTTCCTTCTGGCCTCATTTCTATTGAAGAACTTGTCAGTCCAGACGAACATGTAATTCTTCCCGAAAACCAACAAACTTTGAATCTTAGGGAGCGTGAGCCAATATTCTACAGTCCTTTTAGGAGTGACACTTGGTATTTGTTATTGACAAATTTTTTAGAAAACCCGGGTCTTAGTTTTTCACCACCTTGAATTCCTTTTCATCCTACACCAAGAGGTTATTATCCTTCATCGATCATGTCAAGACAGTCATCTATGTTTTCCCAATCACCGAAAACATTTTTATACGGCAGTCCTTTTGTTCCTTCCGGGTACCAATCACTCTCTGGTACTTTTTCAAGAGCAACTCCTCGACCAACTGAACATCAGTTATCACCTAGTAGTAATGGAACTCAAACGTTGAACGCAGAGCAAATCCATATGATGTCTGGTAGTATTCCAAATCCTCAACCGCAAGGTAGTCAGTTACAGCCTGGGGGGCAACCTCAAGGTAGTCAGTTACCACTTGGGGGGCAACCCCAAGATAGTCAATTTCCGCCTGGAGGGCTACCTCAAGGTTTTCAACCTTCAGGACAGTACATACCCCAAGGTCAACCCCAGACTCGGTATATTCCTCAGGATGCTTATCAACCCCAGATTCAGTATGTGCCTCAGGGTTATTAACCTCAAGGTCAGTACCCAACTCAAGGTTTCCAACCGCCTTCGGGTCAATCATTTTTACAAGGAGCTGGAAATATACCACTTAATTATCAACCCTACGTTCAACCAGGTTATGGTCCTCCATATGCACAACCTTTTATGAGTCCATACACCAGTATGAACATGGTGTGGAATCCACCTCAAAGTCAACAAACTATGCAACCTAATGTGCAGTTATCTAATCAACCTGGACAACCTTTGGTTTCTGGTTCGACCCAACAACCTGTCCAACCTACTGTTCAAACCCCTACACCTGGTTTAGTTCAGCAACCTGGGCCTAGCACACCTCAAACTCTGCCTCAAACTGCTGCAACTACTGCAACTTCTGTTCAACCTACCAACCTGCTTCTGCAGTATCTGTAGCTCTGGTTTTTACTATCCCTACATTAGTACAAACTCCTCAAGTCTCTGTGCCACAGTCAGGACCTACAGTTCAAACTTCAATCCAGATGCCTGCAGGACAAGCTGGACCAAGTACGATTGCCATAAGTCAACCGCAATTCACCTTTCAACCATACCAGGGACAGTAGCAATTCGGTCCTACTGTACAAAACCCAGTTTATCAATATCAACCATATCCTGGCTATACTTGTCAACAGCCTCAACAACCCCAGTTTGGTTCGGTTAATCCTGGTTTCCTAGGAGGTTATAACATTGCTAATGCAAATCCAATTCTAGGTTATCCTGGATATCCTCCTCCTGGAGCTGGTCTCATTACTCAAGGTTTTCGCGACCCTAACCGTCAGTTACCATTTATTGCAACTTTGGATTTACCTGATTTGTCGCGCCTTACGAACAATCCAATTTACTATCTTCTGTTTTGGCCGCCAATGCCTAGTAAGTTGCCCAGTGATACCCCGAAATTCGAGGGTAAGTCAGGAGAGGATCCGTCAAATCACGTTATGACTTATCACCTCTGGTGTGCATCTAATTCAATCATTGATGATTCAATTCGATTGCGTCTTTTTCAACGAACTCTTATTGGTCTTACCGCCAAATGGTACATTGAGTTAACACGAGACTCTTTTTATAATCTCAATCGGTTAGCCACTGCTTTCTTAACTCATTTTCAGTTGCTTGTCAGATACGACAATGGCACGAAACTGTTAACTTCACTGAAACAATCCACGTCCACATATATTTCTGATCATATTCATGAATGGCAACGTAGAAGGCGTTTAGTGAAAGTTTTCATTCCGGCTAAAATTTTAGCGGAATGGTTCATTAAATCATTGTTACCTTAAATCACTGAAAATGTAGCTAAGGGAGGAGTTGTCACTGAAGAGCAAGTCATTGCTCAGGCTCAGTACCTTGACCTCGTCTATACGCAGTCAGGTACTTTACATGAAAAAATCCTTGATCTTCCAAAACACGGTCAAATAACTACAGCTCCTTCAAGGTCTCATGCCACTGATGGTATGATTGGTTCAGTGAATACTAAAAGTAAGAATAAATCTTCAAAGAATTCTTCTCCTATAATAACTTTACATGATTCCCCGAAAGGAGATTCTTCCGCTGAAGTTTCTACCGACGTCCATGTTGTAGAATCATTTACGACCAAATCATAATCCGGTAGTAAAGAGAAAGGGAAGAAGAAAAACAAACAAAATTTAAAAGAAAAAA
Source organism: Pinus taeda (assembly GCA_000404065.3). NCBI lineage: Eukaryota > Viridiplantae > Streptophyta > Pinopsida > Pinales > Pinaceae > Pinus > Pinus taeda. Next base: position 191,718 of record APFE030438803.1, read on the forward strand.
CAGATAAAAATGAATCTACTGACGAAAAATGGAAACCTCGTTATCCTTGTTTCATTTGTGACGAGGATCATTTTACCAAAAAATGCCCACATCGAGCAGAGGTTTCGAAATTCGATAAAGATTCTCAAACACCTGTTGTCTTGAAGGATCCTTTTCCCACTCAAGATAGTAAGATGATTGGTTCTTCCTCGAATGGCTCAGAAGAACCCATTATGATGATGTCTCATGTCAGGATTGCGACACAATCGCAAGATTATGGTAGTAAAAATCATGTTGATGGTAAAGAAGCAGAATCTTCTAATTCAAACACATCAACTACACCTCCTCCTAGTTCTGATCCACTACAAATCGAGAAAACCAACCCTGGCTTAGTAATCAAACCGCCTGCTAAAGGTGTACTTCATAAATCAGCTTTCAATCCACATGCAGGAGCTACTTAGAATTACAACATTGTTGAAGACTTAGCTATTTCCCCTTCAGCAATGTCGGCTTTGGAAGTGCTGCAATCGTGCCCAACACAGTGTAAATTACTATTATCTGCTATAGGAGCTGTCGATATTCAGGATTCGAACCTAATAATCTTCGATTTAGAGAATAGTACACCCCGCCTACCTCATCAAATGGCTTTCCAGATTCTAGTTTTAGTCAAAAACAGACCTTGCTTTCGGATTGTGATTGATGAAGGGACTTCTACATGTATTATGTCGATCCAGTGTTGGAAATCACTTGGTTCTCCCACACTCAATCAGTCTCCGACAATTCTAAAGGCTTTTGATGGCCGAGGGCTCCATCCTTTTGGTATTTTGCAGGATTTACCTATAGGGGTCGAAGGCAAAACCGTAAATCTAGATGTGGAAGTGGTTGATGCCCCTCTAGATTACAACCTTCTCTTGGGTCGCAGTTGGTCTTATGCTATGACTGCTATTGTTTCATCGATCTTTCAGCTTATTAAGTTTCCTCATAACGAAAAGATCGTTACGATAGACCAGCTGACTTATTTCTCATTCGACCCAGCCTCTACAGATAGTGTTCAGCACATCGGTAAAACAACTATCCCTTACAAGGATGTTTGCGTACGTTTGATTAAAGATTCTGGTTTACTGGGAACTTTTTCCATCCCTCCTCCTAACATATCGCCTTCTATTGCAAATATTCATATGATTTCATCAAATACTGTTACTTTTGGTGATCCTTGGATCGTACCTTCTGATTCTGAGGTGGTTTCATTTGATGGTACAATGCCTTTGAGTCCCTCTGAAATTGCATATCAAGCTATACAGTGGTTTTCTAATTCCTGATCAATCTCGAGGATAATTTGTTCCTGTGTCAACCTCGTTAAAAAATGGAACCGGGTGTCTCGAGGATAGTTTGTTCCTGTGTCAACCTCATTAATAAATGAAACCGGGTGTCTCGAGGATAGTTTGTTCTTGTGTCAACCTCGTTAAAAAATGAAACCAGGTATCTTGAGGATAGTTTGTTCCGGTGTCAACCTCGTTAAAAGATGAAACCGGGTGTCTCGAGGATAGTTTGATCTTGTCTCAACCTCGTTAAAAAATGAAACAAGGATCATGGAGCATAGTTCCTTGTCTTGTGTCAAGCTCATTAAAAAATGAAACAAGGAGTCGTGAGCATAGTTTCTTGATTTTGTGTCAAGCTTGTTAAAAAATGAGGTAAGGATTTTAAGGAAAGTTCTTGATCTTGTGTCAACCTCGTTAAAAAATGAAATAAGGGTTTTGAGGAAAGTTCTTAATCTTGTGTCAACCTCGTTAAAAAATGAAATAAGGGTTTTGAGGAAAGTTCTTGATCTTGTGTCAACCTCATTAAAAAATGAAATAAGGTTTATGAAGATAGTTCTTTTACTGTGTCAACCTCATTAAAAAATGAAACAACTCCCTTTCCAAATCGAGTCTTTGATTAAGATCTTGTAAAATCCAAGTTGAGTCTTGCCAAGATCTCGAAAGTGAACCTTCATTCCATCCACCTCGTTGAATGCAATGAAGCTTGGGGGGCATGTACCTCGATTTGAGTCATTATGCTGGGGGCATGCGAACTTATAACAAGCATGGTTTTTCGTTTCAAGCTTGTGTAAACATGAAACTGAATCTGAGCAGAGTTCTCCATGGTTCAAGCTTGTGTAAAAATGAACCCATACCCGTTTTACATCTCGTGAATGTCGTTTTTATCTGCTAAATTCTGCTAGATGAACCTTGGTTGTTTCATTCCATCGCCACCATCTCTTTGGCTGATCATATGCTTTCACTTGGTTGTTTTTCCTTTCCTGAGGGACCGCAGCGATGAGTGGTTTTATTAGCCAGCCTCTTAACCATTACATGTTTTGAGCAGTTCCACCATTGCCGGAACCAGTTGCTACCCTTTATACTACTCGTTCCTCTAGGACGAGTCTTCTTTAAGCTCTTTTTTGACTCGTAAAATATGAAAAGATTGCTGAGTTTTTCTCTTTTTAACTCGTTAAACGGAATTAAAAAGGCGGTCCACTTTCAGCGCTTTTCTGACCATATAAACATGAAAAGATCGCCAGACTTTTGTCATTTCAGGTTCGATACTGGTCAGGAAACGACGTGTCTTCGATCACTTTTCTACTTTTTCGAATCGAGGCCACTAATTATGAAAAGTACTCCTTGATCGTAATGGTCAAGCGGTTCTCTCGAGTATTATTTTATACTTTTTCAGGCTTGAGGGACACAAATTTACGAAAAAACGAAACATTGGAGTCCTCTTTAAGCCCTTTTCAAACTCTCGAAAATTGAAAAGATTGTCGAGCACTTGATTGTTCGAACTCGTTAAAATAAATGAATAATCGTCCCTTCAGTATAAGTTTACCCCTTTTACGGACTGAAATGGACTATTTACGAGAAAGGTATATGTTGACTAATTACGATCAATAGAGTCCTCTTTAAACTCTTTTCAGACTCGTTAAACATGAAAAGATTGTCAAGCGCTTGTCCTTTCCAGCTCGTTAAAGTATTGGAAATGTCATCCCTCCTGTATTATTTTATCATTTTTCGAACCCGAGGGATTATTTTACGAAAAATACCCCCATGGAGTTTTCTTAAGTTTTTCTTTTGACTCCCTAAAATTGAAAAACACCAAGTTTTTCCTATACTTGACTCGTTAAAATTTAACAGTAAAGGACCTACTCAATTTTAAACAGGAACGAACCACTCCTTCTTAGGGTTCAAATTTTAAACTAAGTTGGACTCATCCAAAGGATGAGCTTATAAACAAGCAAATGTTATCCACCTCAAGCTTGTCAAAAATAAAGAGGTACTTGCTAGAAATGGTGGGGGAAAAGAGAGAAAAATTGAACAGATTTGTTACACTTTGTTTTGTAGAAAAGTCGTTAACCACTCTTGAACACGACACTTTTTGTTTACCTAGGTTGGGAAATCCTTTGCCTAACAATTAATCAAACCACATTGAAAGTCTTCAGCCAGTTTCTGGGTATTAGCTTTGGGTCAATTGTCACCAAGCCATCTGCGGTGTCATTATGTGTTCAAGAGAATAGTTCAAACAAACCATTCATCTACAAGATATCTGTCATCCATTTTGACCATCCCTGAGTCAGTCCTTGCCAATATATTTCTTCAAAACTTGATCTATGATTTCGTGTTGTGGGCTTGCCTACGATAGATCGCTTTCTATCGACTTCAGCTCATTATCTAGAAGTTGATCTAGAATCGTCAATACCTTGAAATCTACATGCCTAATGCAAGTTTCTCGCTTCGACGTAGGTGCATCATTGCTTTTGATCGAGATGATTCTATACATATTCGACTTAAACCTCATTTTCACATTCATGGATGTACTGAGTACTTTGAGAGCCATTGACATTATTGGTGGTTTCTCTCACACTTGTTAATAGTCCACATCATTGGCTGGTAATCAAGTGGTTTCTACCATGTTCGACTTCAACACATTCATTCACATGGATAGAATCGTACTAGTTCGGGAAGCGGAAATCAAGACCCTGGATCTAGTTTCTACCATCCACACTGCGAGGAATTTTGTTATTCATTATATAGTGGGCTATTCATAAACAGATGGTTGCGTTCATACTGTACCTACATATGTCTATACTCTTGATGTATTACAAAATCATTCCTGTATCAAAATAGTTTAGTCAACTTTCTAGTCAGTTTTGATCTAAGTATGGGAATGCCTACCTTAACGATGATATTCTACATATATATATATATACATTTTGCATTGAATTTTTTTACAGGTTCCGACTGGGGTGTCCACAAGATGATCCTTGAAATGATAAGTACTTCACTCTTCATACATGACAGACTCTATCTCCATCTATTACAGACTTCGCACTTTAGGGGGCAATCTGTTGCACTGAAAATTGTCACCTTGACATTCTGCTATCTGTGTGAGTTCATGACCACTCATACTTTCCTCCTCTGCAAGTCTAAAACATCAGTTCCTCATATCAAGCCTTGAAAATAAGAGAAAAGCTCTCAAAAGTTTGTAAAACTCTAGTTCCGCACTTTCTCTTTGTCTTACCTGCGATCCCGCACCTAATGGTCATGTCCCCAGTGCACCTAACCGCGTTGTCTTTGTGTTAAAGGTGCGGACCCCTATAAAAGTTAAAAAGGTGCAAGTATATTCTGAAAAACTCACTTTCAGTTATCTCGAGAAGCTTCTGAAAGGAATCTAGAGGTAGCAAGTTCGCTCTTTTAAAGTTCATGTATCCCATACCTTAAGGAGCTAACCCTTGATGTGAGGAGCTTATCCCTTTGAAGGAGGATTCTATGCCTTCATAGGTGGAACTGTAACCTCCTCCTCTACACTATAAAAAGAAGCACTGGGCTGGTTAACAGGGAGTTGGAAGCTTGGTATTTTTGAGGGAAAACGCTATTGGAACTTAGTCTTCTTTAATTGAGTTTTTATGAGGAGAGATGACATACCTCTATGAATCTCATTTGGAAGAGTGCAAGACTTGTCAAAGTAAAGGAAATTCCTGTTTCGGACCCCAGGAAGAACTTGTTCAACATCAAGGCTAAAAAGGTTGTAAGGTTCTTCAACTATTCAAAGTTAATACAAATATATTTGCTTTTCTCAATAAGTTGTTAATTCATGGTTTATTTTGTGGATTCCTTGATCACCATAATAGGCATGATTTATAATATTTGCTATGCAGGTGTTATTTAATGTTTGTTTGTCTGTGATTACCGGGCTTCAAAGATAACTCTTTCAAACGACTGGAAGATGACTACTACGAACAAGCATTGGATCTAAGGTAGGATCTTAACACGTTTGTAATACTTATTTATAAATCGCATATGTCTAGAGAAAGATAGATTTGTTTGTCTGTTTGTTGCTAGACTATCTTGTGATACTAGGGAGATCAGTCTTGTCTGCAAGATCGATTTATCCGGCCAACAGCCCATCAAGGAAGCTGAGGATAAGAATGATAAAATGAAGGCCTAGAAGATGACGAGAATGAAGAAGATTTTCAAGAAGATCTCCTCACTAAACTCATGGTTGCCATAGAAGAGTTTAAAATTTTGAAAAACGAAACTGAGGTACTTAAGAAGAAAGTGCAAGTTGGCGACTAGACAAGACAAGGAAGGAAGTTGACCTTATCAAGCTTCAAAAACAAGAAAGAGATGAGGAGCTCACCAAGATTAAGGAAGGATTTCATCAAAACAAGAGAAAGCATCATGAAGAAGTCATATCCATGACAAATCAATTGGATAAGGCAAAGAAACGGGAAGATACCTTGTCAAGCCACCTTGAACAAAGGCACAAGAGCTTGAACAAACTTGAAGTAGAGATTGGTCAATACAAGGAAGAGGAATCCTCCCTTAGATCTCAACTAGAAGAAGCAAGGAAACAAGCACAAGGAGCTGAGAAGGTGATGGAAGCTTTGGCATTCATAGAAGGACAAGTTGATAAAGCAGAAAAAGGAGAGAAACACCATGATATGCCAACTAGAAGAAAAGGATGATGACATCACCAAGTTTAGATCAGAAATCACTTCTCTTAAGGCCTAATCATGTGAAGCAACCAAGATGAAGGAAGAAATGGAGATCATTTTATCAAAGAAGGATGAAGAATGCAAGGAAATGAAGGAAGAAATTCCCTTTCTTAAAAAGGAAGTTGACTTGCGGAATAAGAACTTGAAAACTTCTCAAACCCTAGATGACATCCTAAGTCATCAAATGTCTCCCCTTGATAAATCAGGGCTTGGCTATGCATGTGAACCTTCAAGCAAGAATGATGCAAACCCTAATGCTTCAAACAACAAGCATGTGGAGAAACTTGGAATAAATATTGATGCTCCCAATTCCAGCAAAGGCAAGAAGAAGAGTCAAGACAATAATGGAAGAAATACTATTCCAAGAAGAAATGCAGATGGTGTCAAGGATGCAAGAAGCAATGGTTATCATCAAAGGATCCCAAGGCAAAATGACTTCAGAAGTAGATCAAGGAAGCTTTCTTCTCCCAGGTACCAAAGTATATTTCTTGGTTATTGCTATTCTTGTATAAACTTTGGGCAAATGGCAAAAGATTGTAGGGCATATCACAAAGACAGATATAATGGTCCCCGTCAATCTCCAAGAAGCAATTTCGCAAGAAGAAGTCATGAATTCTTATTCATGAACAACATAGAGTGCTTCAAGTGTCATAACATTGGACATATGGCACGTGATTGTAACTTGACTTGGGCTCCTACACAAGCTAAAACAATACCAGAGAAGAAAGTTACACAAGTATGGAGAAGAAAGCATATACAATTCGAAAATCTTTTGAACTCTCCAGCCAACAACACATGTTGATGACTTGATCTTCGACAATCTAAGCATTTGATGGGGAAACTCTGCCAAAAGGAAGATCATGCAAATAGTTAGGGGAGCTTATGACGATTAGGCATTCTTTCAAAATCTATTCATGGATGGATCCTATGAAACCTTGATGAGTCATATCTGGACATTCATAGATCATCTCTCGGGAACACTCCATTGAAGAACATAACCCATATTCATCCAATGGACTATCTTTAAGATCTCTTCCACTTAATCACTAAGCACCTAATCTCTCATGAGCTAGACGAGGTCATGAAAACAAGGGGAGTTGGTTCATCACATGAATCAATGTAACCACATCTATCATGGACCACATTGCCAGAAAGAAGAGCACCATGACAAGGGGAGTAGCATACCCATGAAGATCTACTATTTGTGAAGAAAAGAAGCAGCTTGACAGGGGGAGTACTTGGGCACCCCATTTGCCATTGATGTCAAAAGGGGACAGAATGTTGAAAGGACAAGAATATTGCCATCAATGACAAAGGGGGAGATTGTTAATCTAGGTTGTCATTGATGTCAATAGTTGATTGTTGATATAGCAGTGACTAGATCGCAAATATTTTTGAAGACGCCAAAAGATGACTACAGCTCTTCTTTAAGTTGATGGAGTGACAATCATGCTTCTTGATGACATGTCTATGATAAAAGACTACATGATGACTTATCTGGACCATGATGATGACTTAGGTGGACTACACTTGGAAGACTGCCTATATGACATAAACATGATGACATGCCCTACCTCCAATGATATTCATGATGACACACCACGATGAAAAAGCTCCAATAATGTTGAAGGAGACAAGGTGATGAAGAAGGCAATCAAGGACATAATTAAACTAGAACGAAGTCCTATACTCAAAGGAATTGTGCCTTGCCTCCATTTCTATACTCATAAAGGACCGGTCGCATTAAAGATTATTTTTCGCCTCCTTAGAGACAGAATCTCACCATGAGGCCTTCATCATCTTGAAGAGCTTAATTTTTCCTTTCCAATGAGCTATTACTCAACCTGAAACTCCAAGCAGTTTGGGAGAAATGAATTTTTGAAGTTAAGTTATTAATTCTGGACATGGAGCCGACATACGCAAACCTACCTTGTTGGCCAACAAAAGAGACGTGTATGTTCAAGGTTCACGTTCAAGAAGCCTATTAATAGGAAGTTCAATCTCCCTGTTTGAATCATCATTTTTCACAGATCAGAAAGACAGAAGTCTATTAGATGTTCACAACTCGTGAACTGAAGGAGGCAGAATTGAAGACTTGTTTTGGGTTATGAAGATTGTAGCTCCTATAATATCTCAGACCTTACCTCTATCTGTCTCGGACTTGCTGTGATAAATTTCCTTCTGGAGCTTGGACTTCACCTTAGCTTAGTCACTTTTGTAGACCTCTATATCCATTACAGTGACAGTGATCACCTTGGTAGCTCGGACTTCAGTCCTGTGGAAGATTAGTGAGCAGTCACTAGGGCAACTCAGACTTCACCTTAGCTCGGACCTTCAAAAACAGTCAAGAGCTCATATCTGTGATTATAGCTCACAATTGCACAGAACTGTTGGAAGTGGTCGAATTACTGCCTTAAGCTCAAACCCATGGAAGAGGTGTATATATATATAGAACTCGGACCTCAGCTCAGACTTAGCCAAGATTTATAGCACAGTGCTTTGATTTATGGTTGAGTTGTGATCACAAACAACTTGGAGAGAATAGTGACACTTGAATTTGTAGTCAATATTTCAGACTTGTTACACTGCCTAAAGCTCGGATTTGTTGGAGGACAGATCTCAGGTTCAGAACTGTGCCCCTGTATCTTGTATAAACTTTGGACCAGAGAAGAAGACAAGGGACTTAGATTTGTAACTCGGACTAATACTCAGAACATTTGGGCAGTGACAGTTAAGCTCGGATCATAGACCTTATTCATTAATTTAGGCCAGAGGTATCTTTGGGCCTATAGCAGCATATCAAAATTCGAATCAGTAAATTGGTGCAACATGGTGCCAAAATATTATTGCTGAAGTTTTGGTGCAGTAAGGACATTGGTGAAGCTGTGGTGCAGAAGTCTTGGTGTAGTACTAAAATCTTGGCGCAGTGTCGAAGTCTTAGCGCAAGAACATTCGTGCAGTATTGATGAAGAAGTGCGGTGCTGTAATATCCCTTTTCCGAGATATCCCTCAAACCCCAGCAAACTCCAACCAAATACGTACAAATGATATAGTAACCGGGAAGCTCAAGGAGATAAAAATAACAGTGGTGCAACATATATTAATGTAAACATGAAATATAAGAAGATACTCAAGAAATGTAGAGAGAAATGCTAAGCCATTTTATTATACTAAGTAATGGGAAGAGTACAGGAGGTGATCAAAAAGATAGCACTTCGACTTACACCAGGCAAGTGAAGAAATACACCCAGAATAGTAAAGAAATTGCCTCTCTTTGAACTGCGTCCAAGCTGCTGAAGAACTGTTATCCTGTTGCTACTGCATGGGATCAAGTGAGGATTTGGGGTTGTTCCCCTCCTCAGAAAATGCTGAAACTCTGGAATCAGCCTCTGCTCAATAAACCCAGAAAAACCCAGAAAGCTTTTCTAAAATAGCCGACCCCCAAAAATCACCCCCTTGAGGATCTACGCAATCCCTCAAGGCTCTTCGTTGCCACTGAATAGAACCTTCCAAAACTCTGCCGGAAACTCTACCAAAATCCTCCAATATGCAAGGGTTGATCCCTTGCTCAATCTCCCAACTCAAATCCTCCGCAAAAAACCCAATCCGGAACTCCCACCAAAAGAACTGCGTCCCACTCTCAAGACTGCGCAATTATCCAAAATGCTCAGTTCCTCCTCACTCCAAAGATCAATCCTCCTGCAAAAGACTGCCGAAAACTACCTTGCCCGAGCAGGCACTCGAAATCCCCCAAGGCTAAGGGTGAGATCTCCGAACGGAGACACTTGTTGCACTAAACAGTGCTACAAACAGGCTAAACAGCCAGCGTGCTCTAAGTCAAAGTGACTAACTCAAATGCACATAATCGAATGCCAAAATGAGGAGGCTCCTCTCTCCTTTATAGCGTCGGCCCTTCTCAACCCTAAGGCCCACCTCCTCCAACATAGCCTTTCTCTTGCCATGTGTTCTTCTCCATCTGCGCAGTCCCTCCAAGTATCTACGTGGGCCCCTCCTCTACGTGGTCCTTTGGCCCCCTTGGCTCCCCTTTAAGTTACAACTTTGTGCTACTAGGGGGTGACTTTATTCTAAAAGTGAGTTATGTCCCCCTTTCCTCACCTTTTTATTTATAAATAACTA
>APFE030438803.1:207622-239626 GCA_000404065.3 Pinus taeda
TAACAATTGGTTTGCAGGCATTTTTTTTATTTAAGGACAGGTTGCCAACTCTATTGGAGTGTGAGGACTTCTTCGGTTGGAATAGTCACCTCCAAGGATATCAAAGGTCCCACAAGTTGTTCAAACCAACAATCTCATAAGACAGCAAAAGATTTATTTAAGAGGGGGTTTCTTGAGCCCTTTGCTTATTTTCTATCTTGAAAAATTATCACATATTTTCTTCTTTCGTTTGTGTGCATATTGGTTTTATCTAGCATTTGAGGCCCTATTTCTTTTGCGTGCTAACTCTTTTGCTTGCTGTCCTACAGGTGTTCCTTGAGGTAATTCAAGTTTGAAGAAGAAAGCTAAAGCATAAGCTAAGTAACCCCTTTCCATTTGGAAACCCAAGTCCAAGGTTATTTGGGCTTTAATTTGAAAACATTTGACTTCATTCTGAGCAAAAAAATAAAAAAAAACAAATAAAAAAATTTCATTTCTTAGAGAGCAATGCTTTGAAGGCACTGGTTGTTTATGTATTTCATGCTTATCTTATGTATTTATGGCTATTGCTCATATCAGGTTTGCTTATAAATCTTAAATAAATAATCTATTTAACTCTAACAAATTCTCCTAGAAACTCACATCTTTGTTTTTTAGCTTAACTTTTCATTAGGGACCACCCCCCTTAGCTAGCCTAGGAGATAGCTCAAATGGAGAGAGTTGGGATTAGTGTGACAGCCCCCTTCTCTGAATTCCCTGCCACCAACCACACCTTGTGGGGTTGAAAGCTTTTCTCACTGACTTGTAGGTAGGTGCAGGCGGCAGGGTCAACACCCCGTACGTGCAGCATCAAATACTTGGGAACTCCTCGCAATGCTATAAGGGCCCCTCCGGTAGGTTCAAAATGTGCACCACCTGCTGCTGGTGGTGGAGGTGGCAAAGGACCCTGCACGGCATGACTATCTCCTGCCTCCACATCATCCTCCTCATCTTTTTCCCCGCTGCTCTTGGAGAAGACCTCAATAAAGTGTGCTTTGCCAGCAACACATCTATGTCCTGGTGCCCACGGCTCCTGACAGGTAAAGCACAATCGCTTCTTCTTCAGCTCCCTCCTGGCGTCATCATCAATCTGTGCTCATCCTGGATCCCCCTTTGGGGCCGGAATCCTCACATCCTTCCCCTCAGGCTGGAAAGCCTGTCTCTGGGGGTAAGGTGTCTGGGTCCTGGGTAAGGCATCCTATAAGTCACGGGTCCTGCTAATAGCATCCTGGAGTGTGGCTGGTCTAGTGGATCTGACAAGACCCCAAAGTGGCTCTGCTAACCCCTCAACAAACATGTAGATCCTCCGTGCTATGGATAAATCTGGCACCATCACTGAAACCCTCAAGAAGTCTGCAATGTAAGTCTCTGGGCTCCCAGACTGTTTGAGCCTCGTCAGCTCAACAAAGTGTTGTTCTAGATCCCTCGGGTCAAACGTCTCCATCAATCTCCTGGTGAACTCGGCATATGTCGTCACTATGGAATGTCCGAGTGTAACCATCCCATGGAACCACCAGTCCTGGGCCTCACCATCCAAATGTAATGTCGCCACCTTGATGGCCTCTATCTCCGACATCTGGTTAAGCTAGAAATAGATGTCCAGCTTCTCCACCCAAGACCTTGCCGAACTGTTTGATGAACTATCAAACATAAGCAAGTGGAATCTACTAGCTTTGCGGTGGGTGTCTCCATCATGACAATGCCGGTATCCTCTGTGATGGTCGCGGAGTTTGTTATCTAGCTAGAGCTTAACAAAGTCTCTAAATGAGAGAACATCCCTGAACTCCTGCCCATAGGACTCGTACTTTGCAAAATAATCGCCCAGATGACCGGGTTCTGCCTCCTGCTGGGCTCCGGCCCACGTGTTTGCTCCTAGGAAAGTGGGCATGGTAAAGCGTGTAGGGGCATGTGAGGCCATCTGCTGAGTAGTATCACGCTGAGTGGCACCCTGCTCTGGAAAATGGTGGGATGTACCCGATCCCTCACCAACCTGGAAAACCCATGGGTTCTCACGCTGTCTAGCCTCTGCTACCGTGAATCTCTGCCCCATCACCTCGATCTGCCTCAACAGATCCTGCACTGATTTGAGGAGCATGTCCGCAAATCTCTTCCCGTCCTCGTCTGCCATTGGATCATCCTGCTCTGCGTCCACCACAGGCTCCTCCTGTTCTGTGTCCACCACCCGAACACAGTCTTCCTCTCTGTAGGTGTTCTCCAACCTACGCTCAATATCTCTGTATTTCCTACCTTTGTAACAGATGTAGGGCTTCTCCCTCGTTGTCATAGACTGCTAGCTCCACAAGCTGAGCCAGATCTATGCTCTAATACAAATGTAATATCCCTTTTCCAGGATATCCCTCAAACCCCAGCAAACTCCAACAAAATACGTACAAATGATATAGTAACCGGGAAGCTCAAGGAGATAAAAATAACAGTGGTGCAACATATATTAATGTAAACATGAAATATAAGCAGAGACTCAAGAAATGTAGAGAGAAATACTAAGCCATTTTATTATACTGAGTAATGGGAAGAGTACAGGAGGTGATCAGAAAGATAGCACCTCGACTTGCACCAAGCAAGTGAAGAAATACACCCAGAATAGTAAAGAAATGGCCTCTCTCTAAATTGCGTCCAAGTTGTTGGAGAACTGTTGTGCTGCTGCTACTGCATGGGATCAAGTGAGGATTTGGGCTGTTCCCCTCTTCAGAAAATGCTGAAACTCTGGAATCAATCTCTACTCAATAAACCCAGAAAAACCCAGAAAGCTTTTTTGAAATAGCCGACCCCCAAAAATCACCCCCGTAATCCCTCAAGGCTTTACACTGCCACTGAATAGAACCCTCCAAAACTCTGCCCGAAACTCTGCCAAAATCTTCCAATATGCAAGGGTTGATCCCTTGCTCAATCTCCCAGCTCAAATCCTCCGCAAAAACCCCAACCCGGAACTCCCACCAAAAGAACTGCGTCCCACTCTCAAGACTGCACAGTTATCCAAAATGCTCAGTTCCTCCTCACTCCAAAGATCAATCCTCCTGCAAAACACTATTGAAAACTACGTTGCCCAAGCAGGCACTCGAAGTCCCCCAGGGCTAAGGGTGAGATCTCCGAACGGAGACACTCGTTGCACTAAACAGTGCTGCAGACATGCTAAATAGCCAGCGTGCTCTAAGTCGAAGTGACTAGCTCAAATGCACATAATCGAATGCCAAAATGAGGAGGCTCCTCTCTCCTTTATAGCGTTGGCCCTTCTCAACCCTAAGGCCCACCTCCTCCAACATAGCCTTTCTCTTGCCACGTGTTCTTCTCCATCTGCGCAGTCCCTCCAAGTGTCTACGTGGGCCCCTCCTCTACGTGGTCCTTTGGCCCCCTTGGCTCCCCTTTAAGTTACAACGTTGTGCTACTAGGGGGTGACTTTATTCTAAAAGTGAGTTATGTCCCCCTTTCCTCACCTTTTTATTTATAAATAACTACAGAGAGCAAAATTGAACAAAAATCGAATATTCCAATTAGCCATGGCTAATTAGGAATATTACAGGTGCAGAATAGATGGTGCAGTATGGTGTATAAATCCTTGTGTAGAAGTATTGGAACAATTTGAACAGTGGTCTGTTGCAGTGTGGTGCAAGGACATTTGTAGAGAAGAATTGTCACAATCTAGTGCTGAAGTCTTGATGCAGCAGTGGTCCAGTGGTCTCGAGATAATCTAGAGTTGAAATATTGGTGCAGTGCAGAAGTCATGGTGCAAACTTTGGTGCAGAACTTTGGAGGTAACTTGAAGTAATCTTTGGGCCTAACCTTGGACCAGATTTGAAGAAAGTGCAGAACTTGCTACAATTCATTGAAGACACATTGAAGTGTTGTATTGAAGATCATAATGAGGTAACCTTGAAAATTTTGTTTGGGTGAAATGAAGAGTTGTGGTGACAGCTTCATGAGAAGACAAAGTTGTCATTGATGAGTTAAGTGCCTTGGAGGAGGCATTGTTGAAGATACATAGGGGTCATTGAAGAAGACATTGGGAGCCATGAAGTAAAACCAATAACATCTTGATAAAATGAAGCTAAGGGTTGGAGCCTCGAAAAGACAAGGTGGATGCCTTGGAAGATAGGATTGGAGCCCTGGAGGATTGGAGTCCTCAAGAAACCAGGTCAGAGCCTGAACCGAATATAGGGTTGGAGCCCGTGAGGTTGGTGCCTCAAAATTGACAAGGTTGGAGCCTTGGAAAGTCCAAGTCGGTGCTTGGCACATCACAGGTTAGAGCCTGGGGAATTGAAGATTGTTGTCTTCATCCAGGGTTGAAGCCCTACATATATTGTACTAGATTTATTGTAAAGAAGAAATTAATAAAAGCATTTATTCTTATTGTTCATTTTGTGTTCTAAATATAAGTGATCTAATTGGTAAAAGTAACAATTGAAAAGAAATATTGATTCACCCCACCTCTCAATATTTCCAACAACTAGATCTACCAAAAAGCTTGGAGCTCTTTTGCATCAGGAATTAGAAGTTGGAAAGATACACCAACCTTTGAACAAATATGGAATGCATGCAATCAAGAAGAAGCCTGCATCTCATTAGTAAGGGACAAAAGGATAATGAAGAAAACAAAACTTCAAATGCCTACTATGCTCATCATAAGAAGAAGGGAGTATACAAGAAGTTCAAAAGACCAAAGAAAAAGGATGATCTATCAAAGATTGAATGTTGCAATTGTCATAAGATGGGACGCTACAAAAGTCAATGTCATGAAAATCCAAGAAATAAGAAGAGAGAAAGAGAATATGGAGATATAGTCGATGAAGCTCCACCCAAGAAAAACAAGACTGAAGAATCTGAAGTCAAAGACTTATTTATTAAAGTCTCTTAGAGATACTATCCCTTACATATCATTCTACTTTAATTTTTGTAATGTTTTTCTTTTATGTTCTTAGAGTTCGTAGATCTAATATATCTTTTTAGAACTTTTTGAATTGTTTTGATAAGTTGTCGGTATCCCTCAGAAGGACTAGATTAAGAGGGAGGGAGCCTTCACCATTTTACCAAAAGATAAGCATATTGTTCTTTGTTTCATTTTCATGTTTGGTTTCCTACTCACATCAATATTTGTTTGTATTGTATACTAATAACATTTTCTTTATAATTTTCCTTCGTAGTAAAGTTTGCAGAATACACAAAGGTCATGGAGGAGACTTCAAAGGAAAGACTTGAATCATGAAAGAAGTTATGTTGCAAAGGAAGCCCTTCAAGAATTGATGTCCTACAAGGTTTTTTAAAGAACAACTCAAGGTATGTCTTAGATTAAAAGTTTTGTTGCAAAAGGTACGATTATTCTCACTTAAACTTTATATTACTAACAACTTTATGTCTAGGCTTTTGAATCATAAAGATTCTTGTTAGGGTGATTAATCATTAGATTGAATCTACCCTTGTTATATTGTCTCTTGTCATTTGATCATTCTTGTAAAACCTTAACCCTTAGGGTTCACTGTAAAACCATAGCCTCTTGATGTGAAGGGTATGTCAATGTCAATAATGAAACCCTAGTCTACTTAAAGATTGTTGATAAAGTCCAGAACATATAATGAAATCCTATTCTTTTGAAGTTTAGGGTTTTGGCAATGATTGTGGTAAAAACCCTAGTCCTTTAGGGTTTGTTGTTAATGTCTTACTTATAAAATGAAACCCTAATTTTTTAGGGATTGGTGAATCAAGGTTTATGAACAAAACCCTAATAATAACTAAAGTAAGATCTCAGGAATGAAACCCTAGGTATATTTGTCAGTATGATCGAAACCCTAGCTTGGTCAAAATTGTTGTATATCTAACTTCGACATATTGATATTTGTATCTTGGGTTTACCTAGTAGATATTGATATGAGATGCTAATGCATGATAATGTTGGGCATTGGATAATCCAGCGCTCCCTGTATGTTTTGTGACATATGCTTAACTGCCTCTCGAGGATCTGTTAACTCTGGCAATGCATCTGTTTACTAACACCTGCAGGTTTTGGTGTATCGACAATCGTGACTCCAACAAGTGGTATCAAAGCCAAAGGTCTCGAGTTCGAATCACACCTGGCTCACGTTGGGGGGAGATTGTTGGGCATCGGATAATCCAACACTCCCCAGTGTTTCGTGACATGTGTTTAACTGCCTCTTGAGGATCCATTAACCCTGGCAATGCGTCTGTTTACTAACACCTGTGGATTTTGGTGTAATGGCAATCGTGTCTCTAGCAGATAATCCTAGATATGTATATGTGAGTATGCTAACTTAATTGTTGATCAATGTAATCTAGGGATCATAACAAAACCCTAGTAGAATTTGTTATAAATTCTAGGACATAACATTGAAGCCCTAAATGTATAATGCTATGATTGGATTGATATTGAGTTGCTTTAAGTCTTGATGATGGATTCTAGGGTTTGTGACAAAACCCTAGCAAGTTGTTGAAGTCTAGAATATAAAAGATGTGACCCTTGCTAAATATGAACCTAACTAGGTTTAGGACCTATAAATGCCTCCTTGTCAGATTTGTCTTCTACTATCTTAGGAGGATCTAGTAAGATCTAGGATTGGCCCTGGGTGGCCTAATGTGATGTAAGACTTATGTCTCATGATATTTGTACTTTGTATCTCAGCCTAGCATTTGATGAATATCTAAGAAGAAGAATTTGGGTTTTCCCCCTTGTGGGGTTTTGCAATGGTCTCTGAGACCAAGATCCTAGTGTCTCTATTGTGTATGCTTTTCTTCTATTATTCCTTATTGTTCCACTGCATTGTTGATGTTATTGTTCTCTCTACAATATTTGCTAAATGATGATATGATGTTATGGGGTGAATGTAATGTGAAAATGCTGAAAAAGTTTTAAAATGCAATTATCTACAACAGAGAACACACTAGCCCTAAAAATTAACAGTAGTGACTGGTGCAGATAGTGGAGGAGTTGGCATATAATCATCATCAAGCAAATGTGTAGGGCTGCTTGTTGTCTGGCTGTCCAAATAGGAGAAAAAGTTTTCTCCTAGGGGGTTACCCATTTTGGTGGGTAACAATGTCTACAAATCTTGCAACAAGGGGGGATTGGTGTCTCCTATAGGTTGGTGCCTACAAAGTTTGTAAGAGTAAGTTGATCCCTATAAAGTTTGTATCAATAGGTTGGTGCCTACGAAAATCTATTATATCTTGTGTTCCATATGTGAGATTGTTTGGTTATGATTCATGAATGTTTAAATAAGTAGAAAATTGTCTTATATTGACTCACCCCCCCACACCAGTATAAGTGTGAATCCAACAGTTGAAATGATGGTAATCTTCAATTGTGGTTAACAAACATTATGGCTACGTACCCTCATTATTATATTACTAGGATATGGTTTGAAAGCCAACTTAGTCAACATTTATTTTATATTATTCTAGATGGCTAATGTTGGCCTAGGGATTTATGCAGGTCCATAAACCCCTCATGGTAGAAGGAGCCAAGTCTTTTGTACTATCATCTCAAATAAATTAGAAGAGTCGAAAGTTATAGTGTGAACATATGAATACCAAGATGAGTTAAGCAATTTTCTAAATTCTAAATGACATTTGCAAACATGCTAGCTGCATGAGACATTAGCTAACTTTAAGGAAGATGAGGAAAAGTATAAGACCTCACAAAAGGAGGGCATCTAAATTCACTATTTTTAAGTTTTAAAATCGAGTGGAGGATTTTTTTCCTAGTTTAATGGTAATAATTTTAAACATATGAACCCCAACATGAGGTAAGCATTTTCTAATTCTGAACGACATTTGTAAAGATGCTACCTGCAGCAGAGCTTAGCTAAGTCTAAGGAAGATGAGAAAATATACGAGACTTCATCAAAGCAAGGCATCTGAATTTACTGTAAAAGGAATATAGGATGGCAGATCCATTTATATAGAGTGCTTTTAACATAAACTGAAAGGATCTTTTCATAATTCCAAGAGCTTGTTACTGAAAGTCTTTTCAATAATGATTTTTTTGTACATTGTTGGCATGTCTGGACAGTGACCCATCCATTGAAAAGCCTAGCACCATTTGATCAAGAGAAAATTCAAGAAACAGTTATCTGGAAATCTTGTCATAGATATGGATCTACCGTAAGAATGACAAGAATACTTACAACAGTATTGCATGGCTGATTACCACATATAGATTCCTGTGCAGTGGATGCAAAAGCCAGTGTCTTCTTTTTTGAGTCATCAACCAATTGAGCATATAAGTGCTTGCTGGAACAAAAAATTGAAAGCCTTGGCTTCTGAGCTGTTCCATTAAACTTCAACCAGAAAGAAGCATGTCATAGAGGTAACAAATGACAAATAGTAAAGGACAGGCACTTAAGTTAATTTTAATACATACAGCCAAAGGCTAATGTGAATTGAAGCATCAGAAATATCACTACAAAAGTTTAAAGCTACCTCACAATTTCAACCATTAATAACAAACAAAAATGATGAAGAAACTTCGTAATGAGATATGAAGGCCCACAATAGTAATCTGAAAAATGATGAAGAAACTTTGTAATGAGATATGAGGGCCCACAATAGTGATCTGATAGTGATTCTTCTTAAACATCTAGATCATTGTTGATCTGGTAGATATCTAATAGGGCCTACCCGCTACCTCCAAACATAATGACTACATCTTGATCACTGTTCATCAATTCAGCAAGATGGCAATTCTGGTGTGATTTAGAAAGACTATAACTGGAGAGAAAACAGCAAACAGGTTTTTCAAGCATGTTTGTGTGACTGAGAGACTTCTTCATTCCATCATTTTAGACAAGGACAACAGATTCCTCAGTTATTTTTCAAATGCACTTTAGTCTCTCTTGGACACTAAGCTTAAAAAATACAGCATTTCAAGTGCAAACTGCCAAACAGACAGACAAACTGAGGTGGTACACTGAACTGTAGTTCAGTTGCTGAGAACCTACAGTGTGACAACCGATTTTGGGATGAAAAATTGCTGGATAGAAATGTGGGATCCCAAAATCGCCATCAGAAACTTGTTTGGGATTTAAACCTCAAGCACCCACTGAGTATTGTAGAGCAAAGTTCATTGCCAAAAACCTGACAAGAATAAACTGCATCTACCGGCTGAAAAGACTGCCAAACACCTCTGGATAATGCATCAACAAATGTAAGAAATGCCGCAAAAAACTCAGCAGAGGTACAAAAAATGGTGTAACAAGCACCAAGTCAAGCACAAGTTTGAAGTAGGACATCAGGTTTGGCTTCATAGTGCACAAGAACAATCCAAGGAGAAGAATCTGAAGTTGAGAGTTGTTAGAGATAAAATTCCCTTTTCATCTGGGAGCCTTGCTCTACTAAAATGAGAA
Source organism: Pinus taeda (assembly GCA_000404065.3). NCBI lineage: Eukaryota > Viridiplantae > Streptophyta > Pinopsida > Pinales > Pinaceae > Pinus > Pinus taeda. The sequence continues at coordinate 217,009 of APFE030438803.1, forward strand.
GTGGGTAGGTCTAGAAGTGTATGGAAAATTTAGAGGGGAAACAAATTCAGGTTATCCTATTTTAGGCTAGAGGATAATAGTTATCCTCAGCTGTCCAATTTTAGAACAATTTTGTACTGTGAGTTTATGTTGCTGTGGAATACAAAGAGAGAATAACTCATGTGAGAATTGTCTTGCCATGAATTTGTGATCTCAAAACCCAACATGTTATGAGAAAGAAGGAAAGAGATAGATTAATGTTCATTAACAGCCAAAACAGGTAAATGGAACATAACAATACAGCAAATAAAAATAACAGAACAGAAGTGATCAAAACATCTCCTCCCTAAAGCTGGACAAGAAAGTAAATAAAAGAATAATATCCAAAGTTTTAACAAAATGGAGGAGGATATATAATGCAGAAACCCTCTGTGATAGAGTACAACTTTGAAGATAGATATGGTCAAAACAAGCGATGCCATTGAAGAAATGGAGCTGTTGAGATCACCAGTGCTAAAACACAAGAGTTGACATTGATCTGCATCGAGGTCATCAGAGGAGTGGCATGAACTAAGAGTTAATGGCACTACCATATGAATTGACGAAGAGTTACGCTCCAAAGCTCTCTTAACAATCAAAGGTCAATGAACCCTCGGTAGAGGGGTGAGCCGGGGGCGAGGGGGGTTGATGGATTCCAAATTCTCATATGTGAGAATTGTCTTACCACAAATTTGTGATCTCAAAGCCCAACATGTTATGAGAAAGAAGGAAAGAGATAGATTAATGTTCATTAACAGCCAAAACAGGTAAATGCAACTTAACAATACAGCAAATAAAATAACAGAACAGAAGTGATCAAAACATCTCCTCCCTAAAGCTGGACAAGAAAGTAAATAAAAAGAATAATATCCAAAGTTTTAACAAAATGGAGGAGGATATATAATGCAGAAACCCTCTGCGATAGAGTACAACTTTGAAGATAGATATGGTCGATGCCATTGAAGAAATGGAGCTGTTGAGATCACCAGTGCTAAAACACAAGAGTTATCATTGATCTGCATCAGGTCATCAGAGGAGTGGCATGAACTAAGAGTTAATGGCACTACCCTATGAATTGATAAAGAGTTACGCTCCAAAACTCTTCTAACAATCAAAGGTCAATGAAACCTCAGTAGAGGGGTGAGGTGGGGGCGAGGGGGGTTGATGGATTGCAAATTTGAAGGGAGCACAGATAATCATTGGAAAACACTCCAAGGTTCCATTCAGTTTGTAGCAGCAGGTTGATAGGCTTCTTGTACCTGGTACCTAGACCTCAAAAGAAGATGCCACCGCTGGTAAAATAAAACCACTGCTATAGCAACTTTAAGTTTACAGACGGAATGCCAAACTTTAAAGCAATTGCTGTTGTTTAGGGTAAATGAGTCACAAGAATGTTATCCTATGAGTTTACTGAAGATAGTCATATTGAATAAGCTGGTTTATACAGAAAGAAGATACTAGTTTGCACTCTGGAGAATAGGATAAATCTGCTCAAAAAGTCACCATTGTTAAGAAAGGAAAAAAACAGATTAAAGAAAGCATCACTGACCTGTTGAGTTTTCTGTAGCAAATTGTGGAAGATGATTTGCAGAAAAAAATTGTGGTTGTGAAGCTCAATGCCTTCATGGGAACTGATTTGGAGAAAAAGCACTGGGAAGAAGCCACTGTTGTCCAAGTTCAAAGGGATTCCAATAAGAAAATAACGTCTTTCAAAAGAAAGGCCTCGAAATCAAAGAGTAAGGTGAAAAACAATTGTTGAAAATCTAAAAGAGAGAATATTGAATTTGGAGTTTTTAATGAGTACAATCTGAATTTGGCTTGGTGCCCTCTCCTCTAAAGTAGAATGCTTCTTTTAACAGAGGTTTTTATTTCCCACAGAGGTGTAGTTTAAAGGTCACTCTTTTATGCCATTATGGCAGAGCCAATGAAAAACAAAATGCAGGAACAACAACTGGGGAAAGGCTCCTTCATATCGAAGCCTTGGAAGCCAGTTCTTCTACAATCGTACAAAAACCATAAAAATGAATAAAGGCCTTTATATCATGATCAAAAGAAAACGAGGAGGTAACGTTGTAAATTTAGAATCCCAAACTATAGAATCAAAAATAAATTTTCTCCTATTAAATCTAATGGCAGTCGCAATCACAATGATGCATTGAGAAGCAAGAGTCAAAGATGATTCATTGTTGATCGTTGAACTACAGTCAAAGATGCCAGGCATGGTCATTCAAGGCCTAGTGCTACAAGATTCTAGCACAATGGGCATTGTTGAAGCTCAAGGACAATGAGCACTACTAAGGCTCATGTGATAAGCTAGAGAAGGTTGCAAGGGCTATGAAAAAATCAATGTAAGTTTTCTTTATTGGGAAAGGAGGGCACACACAGACACATAAAACCAATCATTTTCTGAAGGAAAAATCCTTCATATATTACACTAAAAGCACAACCAATTTGCAACTACATTTTGGAGCAAAGGCCTAACAATAATGGCTTCCTCACTCAACACACAGTAGAAAAGCCAATGTGTCAGCTTTAGCTCCTACTTCAAAGAGGCTAGATCTTTTTCTAAAAGATAAATCCTAGCCATGATTTAATCTGCTAACTCAGCCTTGAAGGCTAAAAATGTAATATCCCTTCCCAGGAATATTTCTCAAATACCAACAAACCCCAACCAAAAAAACGTACAAGTGGTTAATAGCCGGAAAACTCACAGAGATGAAATACCAATAGTACAGCAAAAAACAATGTATACATGAAACATAAACAAATACTCAAGAAATGCAACAAGAAATGCTAAGCCATTTTATTATACTGAGCAATAAAATGAGTACAGGAGGTGATCAGAAAGGTGGCACCTCAATTTGCACAAGGCAAGTGAAGAAATACACTCAGAATAGCAAAGGAATGGCCTCACACTGATCTGCGTCCCAGCTGCTGGAAAACTGTCGTGTTGCTGCTGCTACTGGAAATTGGATGAGGATTTGGGGTTGTTCCCCTCCTCAAAAAAGTCTAAAACTCTGGAATCGGACTCTACTCAAGAAACCCAAAAAAACCTAGAAAGCTTTCCTGGAATGGTCAACCCCGAAAATCACCCCCTTGGGGTTCTGCGCAGTCTCTCAAGGCTTTGCGCTGCCACTGAATGAAACCCTCCAGAAATGTGCCTGAAACCTCTGCCAAAATCCTCAATATGCAAGGGCTGATCCCCTGCTCAATCTCCCAGCACAAATCCTACTGCAAACCCCCAAGCTAGAACTCCTGCCAAAAAGAACTTCTTCATCCCTCTCAGTGCTGCGCATTCCTCCAAGATGCTCAATCCTCCTGCCAGGAATGCTGATGAAACTACTACCAAAATGTTGATGGAAATACCTTGCCCGAGTAGGCACTCGAAGTCCCCCAGGGCTAAGGGTGAGATCTCCGAACGGAGACACTCAATGCACTAAAAAGTGCTGCAGACTAGCTAAACAACCAGTGTGCTTATAAGTCGAAGTGACTAGCTCAAATGCACATAACCGAATGCCAAAATGAGGAAGCTCCTCTCTCCTTTATAGCCTTTGCCTCTCTCAATCCCAAAGCTCACCTTCTCCAGCGTAATCCCTCTCTTGCCACGTGTTTCTTCCCTTCTGCGCAGTCCCTCCAAGTGTCTGCGTGGGCTGCATTTCTGCATCCCCCTTCTGACACCCTTGGCTCCCCTTTAAGTCACAGCATTGTGCTACTAGGAAGTGACTTTTATTCTAAAAGTGAGTCATGTCCCCTTTCCCTCACTTTTTTATTCATAAATAACTATATAAGGCAAAATTAAGCAAAATCAAATATTCCAATTAGCCATGGCTAATTAGGAATATTATAGTCTCCCCCGACAAAATGTTGCTTGTCCTCAAGCAACTAAAGTGATGGACGCTGCAAGATTTTCTCACTCTTCCAAGTGGCATCCTCATCCGGCAAATTCTTCCACCTCACCAAGAATTCCCGGACCATCTTGCTCCGCAACTGCCTCTCCCTGGTATCAATAATCGCCTCTGGCTGCAACACCCAATGCCCCTCATCATCCATGGGTGGTAGCTCATCTGTCACTGTCACCTACTGCCGCAATGCCTTCTTCAGGCATGATACATGAAAAACATTATGAATCTTGCTACCATGGGGCAGCTCCAACTCATATGCAACCTGTCCAATCCTACGTATCACCCTGTATGGCCCATAAAAGCGGGGCTTGAGCTTCTCAGCCCCCTTCTGCTTCCATGACGACTGTCGGTATGGCTGTAATCGTAGGTAGACCATGTCCCCTACCTCAAATTGTCTCTGCACCCGACCCTTGTCAGCATACAGCTTTTGCTGGTTCTGTGTTGTAGCCATGTTATCCTTGAGAGCTCGGAGGATATCCTGACTCTCTTGGATCCAAATCTTGGCTCTCGAAGCCTTGCTGTCACCAAACATCATGTCAACAAAAGATAAAGGATGATACCCATACAAAGCATAGAATGGTAACATACCAATGGACATGTGATGTGTAGTGTTGTAGCAGTACTCCCCTAGATGCAACCACTTAAGCCATGCTCTCTGCTGCCCATTAACGTAGTTACACAAGTAGCCCTTCAACCACTTGTTAACTATCTCTGTCTGTCCGTCTGTCTGTGGGTGATAACTGGTGCTCGGTGTCAACTCCGTCTCCACTAGCCGAAAAAGCTCCTGCCAAAACCTGCCCATGAAACAGTTGTCTCTGTCACTGACGATGGTCTTAGGAAGACCATGTAGCCTGAAGACCTCTCTGAAGAACAGCTCGGCTACCTACGCTGTTGTGTAGTGTGCGGATATGGCAAAGAAATGTGCGTACTTCGTCAGCCAGTCAACGACAACAAAGATACAATCCTTTCCCTGTACCATGGGTAACCCTGTGATGAAGTCCATCGAAATGCTCTCCCATTTTCCCTCCGGAATGGGAAGAGGCTACAATAAACTCGTGGGATGGCTCATCTCCCCCTTGTTCCTCTGGCAAACATCGCACTCCCGGATATGTTGGAGTACATCCTCCTTGAGGCCCTTCCACGAGAACCTCTCTCTGATGGCCCTATAGGTTTTAGTAAACCCTTGATGGCCGGCCAATGGTGAATCATGTGATGCTTGGAGTATCTTCTTATTGAGCTGAGATCCCTCAGTCAAGAAGATCCGATCCCTGTAGTAGATGAAGCAAAAGGACTCGTGCTCGGCCGAATGTGCCCAAGAGTCAACAACTCCTGGATAGCCCGCTCAATCTCATCCCGATAGGCCTTGGGGTGCCTATAGGGGGTGGTAATCACTGCCTATATGACCTGCTCAAGCTCGATGGTGTGCTCAAACCCCCGGTCCGGTGGCTGTCCCAGCGGAATCTCCCCAAACATTATGGCATACCGATTAAGGATGGACTGTATCTCTGGATGTACCGTCTGCCCTGTAGTCCCTGCCTCTGATGCACGCAGCTCTACTACCCACTCTACATCTCCCTTTCGGAAGACTGCCTCCATCCGATGGGCCGAAATAGTCTGAGGCAAATATGTGTGTTGTCCTCATATCTTCTCATGCTTCCCTGTCTTCTCATCACCCCACTCCATCTCTAGGGTCTTCCAATCCGTCGTGACCTTCCCTAGAGTGATGAGCCACTGAACACCCAGTATCATGTTGGTGTTCGGAATATCGACCACAAAAAAGTGGTCAGTTAATGTGTAGGTGCCCATCGTCACTGATAGCTCTAGAACATAACGAGCACACATCATGGTCTGATCTCCTGGGACCAATACTGAAAACCCATCGAAGCTCTCTGTCTGTATACCTCTCCGCTCCACCATCTGTGCATCGATGAAGTTGTGGGTTGCCCCACTGTCAACCAAAAATGATACTCGCTGGCCACAGTCCCCTGTACGCATAGCGTCAGATACTTGGGAACTCCTCGCAATGCTGCCAAGGGCCCCTCTGGTAGGTGCAAAAGATACACCACCTGCTGCTGGCAGTGGAGGTGGCAAAGGTCCTTGCACGACATGACTATCTCCTGCCTCCACATCATCCTCATCATCCTCTTCCCCACTGCTCTCGGAGAACACCTCAATAAAATGTGCTTTTCCAGCAGCACATCTATGTCCCGGTGCCCACGGCTCCTAACAGGTGAAGCACAATCGCTTCTTCTTCAGCTCCCTCCTGGCATCATCGTCAATCTGTGCTCGTCCTGGATTCCCCTTGGAGGTGGAATCCTCACATCCTTCCCCTTAGACTGGAAAGTCCGTCTCTGGGGGTAAGGTGTCCAGGTCCTGGGTAAGACATCCTGTAAGTTGTGGGTCATGTTAATGGCATCATGGAGTGTGGCTGGTCTAGTGGATCGAACTAAACCCCGAAGTGGCTCTGCTAACCCCTCAACATACATATAGATCCTCCGTGCCGTGGATAGATCTGGCACCATCACTGAGACCCTCAAGAAATCTGCAATGTAGGTCTTTAGGCTCCTTGTCTGTTTGAGCCTCGTCAGCTTAACAAAATGTTGCTCTGGATCCCTCCGATCAAATCGCTCCATTAATCTCCTAGTAAACTCGGCATATGTCGTCATTGTGGAGTGTCTGAGTGTAACCATCCCATGAAACCACCAATCCTGAGCCTCACCATCTAAATGCAATGTTGCCACCTTGATGGCCTCTCTCTCCGACATCTGGTTAAGATGGAAATAAATGTCCAGGTTCTCCACCCAAGACTTTGCCGAACTGTTTGAAAAACCATCATACGTAGGCAAGTGGAATCTACTCGCTGCACGGTGGGTGTCACCATCATGGTAATGTCAATACCCTCTGTGATGGTCATGGGGTCTACTATCCCACTGGAGCTTAACAAAGTCTCTGAATGAAAGAGCCTCCCTGAACTCCTGCCCATAGGCCTGAATCCTGATACTCTGCAAAATAATCGCCCATATGACCGGGCTCTGCCTCCTGCTGGGCTCCGGCCCCCGTGTCCGCTCCTGAGAACATGGGCATGGTAGAGCGTGTAGGGGCATGTGAGGCCACCCGCTGGGTAGTATCACGTTGCTCTAGAAAATGGTGGGATGCACCTGATCCCTCACCAACTTGGAAAACCCATGGGCTCTCACGCTGTCTAGCCTCTCTTACTGTGAATCTCTGCCCCATCACCTCAATCTGCTTCGATAGATCCTACACTAATTTGAGGAGCATATCAGCAAATCTCTTCCCGTCCTCGTCTGCCATTTGCTTTGCGTCCACCACTAGGTCTTTCTGTTCTACGTCTACCACAGGCTCCTCCTGTTCTCCGTCCACCACAGGAACACAGTCTCCCTCCCCGTAGGTATTCTCCAACCTACGTCCAGTGTCTCTATATCTCCTACCTCTGTGACAAATGTAGGGCTTTTCCCCCAGTGTCATAGATTGCTAGCTCCACAGGCTGAGCCAGATCAATGCTCTGATACCACTGTAATATCCCTCCCAAGAATATTTCTCAAATACCAGCAAACCCCAACCAGAAAAACGTACAAGTGGTATAATAGCTGGAAAACTCACAGAGATGAAATAACGATAGTGCAGCGAACAACAATGTATACATGAAACGCAAACAAATACTCAAGAAATTCTAAGCCATTTTATTATACTGAGCAATAAAATGAGTAAAGGAGGTGATCAGAAAGATGGTACCTCAACTTGCACAAGGCAAGTGAAGAAACACACTCAGAATAGCAAAGGAATGGCCTCACACTGATCTGCGTCCTAGCTACTGGAAAACTGTCGTGCTGCTGCTGTTGCTGGAAATCGGATGAGGATTTGGGGTTGTTCCCCTCCTCAAAAAAGGCTGAAATTCTGGAATCGGACTCTACTCAAGAAACCCAGAAAACCCAGAAAGCTTTCCTGGAATGGCCGACCCCCGAAAATCACCCCCTTGGGGTTCTACGCAATCTCTCAAGGCTCTGCACTACCACTAAATGAAACCCTCCAGAAATATGCCTGAAACCTCTGCCAAAACCCTCCAATATGCAAGGGCTGATCCCCTGCTCAATCTCCCAACACAAATCCTACTGCAAACCCTCAAGCCAGAACTCCTGCCAGAAAGAACTGCGTCATCCCTCTCAGTGTTGTGTAGTCCTCCAAGATGCTCAATCCTCCTGCCAGAAATACTGATGAAACTACTACCAAAATGTTGATGGAAATATCTTGCCCGAGTAGGCACCCAAAGTCCCCCGAGGCTAAGGGTGAGATCTCCAAACGGAGACACTCAATGAACTAAATAGTGCTGCAGACTAGCTAAACAGCCAGCGTGCTTCTAAGTCGAAGTGACTAGCTCAAATGCACATAACCGAATGCCAAAATGAGGAAGCTCCTCTCTCCTTTATAGCCTTTGCCTCTCTCAGTCCCAAGGCTCACCTTCTCCAGCGTAATCCCTCTCTTGCCACGTGTTTCTTCCCTTCTGCGCAGTCCCTCCAAGTGTCTGTGTGGGCTCCATTACTGCATCCCCCTTCTGGCCCCCTTGGCTCCCCTTTAAGTCACAACGATGTGCTACTAGGAAGTGACTTTTATTCTAAAAGTGAGTCACGTCCCCCTTCCCTCATTTTTTTATTCATAAATAACTATAGAAGGCAAAATTAAGCAAAATCGAATATTCCAATTAGCCATGGCTAATTAGGAATATTACAGAAAATTCTTCTAAGTTGAATTTTCTAAGCTCCTTATTTGTTGTTGCCCTGCAGCTCCTCCTCCACAAGAAATAAATGATTTGACGTATATCATACACCAGATATCTCCAACATGCATCCTAATCATCTAGTTATCTCATAAGATAATTCTAACCACATTTCATGTCCAACAAACATAACTACATATTTTATTACAATCCAATTCCACATACTATGCAGCAACTCCAAAAAGCATGCCGCATTGTCTGCTCCTTGTGACAAATATCACAATGTCCATTTGACCTGTCTATTGAATGGACTTTATCCTCAACTGCCAGGCTCTAATGAAGGGCAATCAAAACTTTAAAACTTTGCAACTTGAGATTACATATACTAGGTTTTCATTGGTAAAAGGAGAAATGAAACAGAAAATCCTAACGACAATTTTGTGCAAGGAGGAGTTAGACACTCACCTTCCTCCCATTTATTTATGTTCCTTTTTCATTTCTTTTGATACTCAAAAGTAATTGCATCAGATGCACTTTATTATAAGCCAGAAACAAGCAACACGCAAGACTATTAAAAAATGCCTTTGTAGTGAAAAGTGTATATTGCAACTGCAAATCGAACTTGACAAAAAAGAGTGAAGGAAACAAAAATATCACATGTAAACTAGATGACTTGGAGCAATAAAGCTGCAGCATGGCATTGGGCAATGATGTGCAACATCCTACTCTAATTCTGTGAGTATATAACAAAATTTGTTTTCCTTAATTTCAAATTATATGTTAACAATTCAGCAGAATCAATTTATGATTTTGAAACATCTAGATGGAGAACTGAGTTTGTTAAGTCCATCCAGATTTCTATTCCAACACTTTCTCTGATTTTAAATTAAGTTGTGCACTGGTATCAATAGAATAAGCTGAACACGGGTATGTACTCAGCTTCTTAGGTTGCAATTCAATGTTCCTGTTATAAATTAAAAGAAAAAAAAAATCAAACAGAACATTTGTATTCGTCAATAGCAATATTGAGATACAGACAAGAAAAAGCCTACCAATCTATATTCAATGGAGAAAGCCAGTCTCCCAGAACTGCACTATGAAAGAATTCCCTGAAAAGTTGGGTTATGATTCAAAAATCAATTGATTTAAAAACAGAAGTTGATTTTAAAAATATGTAGCCTTTATAGATTTCAATCAAATTTACCCACAGTGCCTTCTGGCAAGCACTTTGTGCTTTTAATGCATTACAAGGTACTAAAATTTAAACATGGAAAACTACATCTATATCTTCAAAATTTGATACAGATAATATAAATATGCAACACAAAAAAGTTATCCAGCTCCCAATTCCATACCTTTTTCCGCAGCCTTCGGTTGCGAACTTTAGCACTTTCTTTGCGAGTTGGTTCTCTTGCTTCAATCTTCAAGGGGAACCGGAAAGAATCTGCACAGTATAAAATTAGAAAAGTTGCTTAGATCCACAAATCTCAATACAAGATCTATACTTTCAATGTAAAATGGAAACATGATCTTCGATTTATATGCTAATCTAATTTCCGTGAAAATAATGTCCAATAACTACAACAATATCTATCTATTTACTCAATCTCTTCCTTTGGAAGAAGATTGAAAGATTTTTAATGTATTTTTTCTGTTTCGCAAAGAAATTTTATTTTACTTTGAAATGAGGATGCCCATTAGCAATCTATATTCAAACTAACACGTCACATAACGACTAAGAAAGCAGTCATTACATTATGTTGTGAAACCCAAAAAAAGGGAAATAAACATAAAGAAAATATGTCTCAACAAGCAAATATCTACATATCATCAAAATCATTGCCTATATTCGGATCTTCGTCATCAATATCACCCTCTAAGCATTAAAATAAGATAGAAAAATCATAGCATGTCAAGTCAAGATTTTGTTTGAGTGATGGCTATTTCTTTTAGTAGGCTCACGATAGGGGAGTTCAACAACCAATGCCACTAACATCAAGGTACATAGAGGGCTTGGTGCTCTTGATTAAATACTAGTTTCATACCCTCGTACATGAAAAAATCCAACATAACGTTGCAATCGCCCCAATCCTAAAACCCTGGAAAACTGTTAAGTCTACTAGATTTTGAGTGAGATCTAAATGAAAGATAAAGGAGAATGTCACTTTTACTTTAAGAATTTAACATTACCATGAAATGCATAGCAATAGTAGGCCCATATGCTTGAATATTAGGCACCTATTATGGGCTAGTGCCCAACTAAGACAAACATTAAAAGAAAAATAGCAAAACAGGCCCCACTCGATTCGTTCTACGTGGCTTCATTGTACCGAACCAGACAAAAACGGTTCAAGTCACCGGTTCGAACCCGTTTTTGCCTCAAAACAGTTGGACTAGTCTGAACAGGTTGGTCTGGTTTAGTCCTTATAACACTAATGAATTTAGACTCTCGAGCCACTCCTATGCAATAAATCAACCCTTTACACACAAATCAACACTTGAAACCCTAGCGACTACCCTAAGCGTCCAACAAAGAGAGGACCTAGAGAATCTGTTTAGTTTTAAGGTGATCAACACACTTCTAGACCAGTGCCTTAACCTACAAAGGCAAATGGAGCAAAATACCAAGAACAGATTATGATGGAGTAAGGGGGGATGCTCTAGGGAATCCACTTGTAAAATCCTAGCTACTATTTTTATGAGGGGAGAAATTAATTATAAGGTCTGCACACTAGGAGCTTCCTTATAGTCTATGAAGAAGACAATTTTACATGCATTTACAAAACAAAGTTTCATCAATGACAAGCATTTAGACATGGAACAATAGAAACCCTACTTAAAACAATTAGAGCATGCAAAATATCAATACTCAACAATAAACTTACAAAATCTTCCATGGTAGGTCTTCTTTCAATCCCATAATAATGTCTCCACGCAAAAAAAATCACATCCAAGAACAAGTCGCATCCATAAAAGATCACATTATGCCCAAGTAGCAAATAAGAAAGCAACACACACTCTTTTTAGAGAGGTTGAATTCACGTGAGTGATGATGAAAATGGAAGTGAGGGGCAACCTCTATATATATGAGCCTTCTCCCACTCACTTAACAAATAAAATGACTAAAAAGCCCTAAAGACAAGTTCACTTTTGAGTGTTCCAAAATAAAGACGTCACAAACCAACCCTTATAGCTCAAAAACAAGACAAATATGCCATAAAAACCCACATGTGTGAGAATTTAATCCACCAATATTTGACGTCACCCTCCAAGTGAGCTCTGTTACCCACCATTTTGTGGGTGATATCCCTAGGAGAAACAATTTCTCCATGATGGTCCTCAGCCGGCAGCCAGTAGCCCCTTGCAGCCACCAACTAGCTCCATGTGTCATTTCTCCACCACCTGAGCCAACCATGTGGTCCCTCACCCATTTGTCATGATCGTATGTTTGAAGGTGGGCCTCCCAAACCTAAAGGTATGTCTAATTATTTGGAAATTGAGTATTCTAGTTTATTTATCATGGAAGCTTTTGGCATGGATTAATTGGGGGATTCGGCGAAAAGAGTGGTCCAGGTCTGTGCTCTTGTCCCCTAGGTCTCTTTTGGGATGTTAACCTTGCACCCTAGTCTCGTGGGATCTCTTTTACTGACCTATTGGTTTCAGGGATGGTACTACATGGGGAACCCCAATTCTGATTGTGTGGTCCCACTCCCCGATTTGCATATATTACTCCCTTTCTGCTCACTACACCCCCAATCTTCTCTCCTCCCACCTGGGTCCACATTCCTCCACTAGGTCCACATAGGGTCAGCCACCCCCCTCCCCTTTCCCCACACCTTGGGTTGAGCCTGGAATGATGCCCGAGGTTGATGCAGCGAAAAGAAAAGAGAAAAAAGCATAATTGGCCACATTCAACAGGAAATTGTACCACAAAATGCAAAAGATGGTAAGGACAAGAATATTTAGCACGTGGGAAAAAGCCATGACATAAGCTCTACCCCATTCCATGGCCATCACCCTGGTTCTTACATGGCCATGAGCCTCATTTATCATTTAGGAACCCATAACTGTCCCAACCCTCGGTGGGCAATGAACTACCCCACCTTAAAAGGGGACATCCACTGCTATACTTTACGCATCATGCTCTCATTACCTAGAGTCCCGAGCAGTTAACCAAAGAAAATCATTAAAAGAAAAAAGGCATATGAAGAAGGGTGGAAAAATCAAAGTCGGGGTAACTCATGCACCACGATTGCTCCCTCCTACACATTATTTACCCAAGTGTGGGCTTCCCATTTATTAGCTACCCTTGTACCATGGCATGCGATCTAGGTTGCCCCCTTTCATTCCCTACTCCATTCCATCATTATGCCACATGCCACCACCATTTGAAGGATGTACCACGGACATACCACCCCCTTTAGAAGTAGAAACCACCTAATAGGATGCTTGCTTAACCCCATTTAGGGCTTGGAGACATTAGCACATACCAAAGCCCACTATGGAAAGGCATGCCATTGTGAAGCGTCCACTTGTTGTCCATGGTTTATGAACTCTTTTACTTGATTTATATAATGACTTGGTATGCTAGAAGGCACATGGACGCATTAGATCTTATGCATAATTGCATATTGTTTCCATTTGGGTTTGGTCTCCCTATACAGGGTCCTAACCACCAAAGGGCAACATTGGCATATGTAGGGTATGTGTAGAGAGCCATGGGCCCCCACAGTTATTCAAAGATTGCTTGTGGTTCATTTATTGGATGAGGAAGATGCACCTGATCCGTCATTCCTAGTCCCCCACAGTTGCACCATACACTTGGCAGATGATCCAGAACTTGCATGATGATGTGGCATCACCTACACCATCATCCTAGCCCTTGCAAGTGATCTACAAGTATCTTCGATTTGCTTGGAGACCCGTGAGGACAGTTGTGTGCCCACACATACCATTTGGAACACCACAGGTTATTACAAGGGGCAAACCCCTTGTCCATTGTTTTTAGATGTCCAACTCCACATTATGGCACGTATGGACTTCATTAAGCCTCCTCCAAGGCCCAACGACATGCATTATTGATTATTCGACCTCTTGAGAGCCTTATTCCTTCGCTTATGAGCTAGTTTGGTGGGCTTGTCACCAAAAGTTAGTTATTTTGCACATTATTTTATTGTAGGGGCTAACGTAGGCCTAATTAGCTAAATCAAACTCATTAGAAGTGTATAAATAAAAGTGATGAGGATTCATTTTAACATCATCACTTGGATTTGGAACTTGTATCTCTTTAGATATTTTTGCTACCCTTCTTGGAGGACGAATTTTTGGAGCATGGAATGAATTCTGATGTTTGGATAATTTTCATATGTCTTGGAGCTTCTTGATGGCAAGTTCTTGGATGGTTGGATATATTCTTATACATCTAAGTACATTTTAATGCTATTCTTTCTTTCTATTTTTGTCACATACATTGTTGTTGGGATTTCGGTATATCAAGGCTTATTTGTTGCACCTCTTATGCAGAGTTGGGGAATTTTTGTTTCTGGATAGTGAATGCTTCATGTATGGGCCATGTATAATGAATGAATGTTCCTAGAGATGTTTCATTACTGAAATTCATCCTGATAAGCCATCTATCTTGCAGAACGAAGTATAAAGTCTTTGAAGTTGCTTTTGTTGCTGCCCTAGTGCCAAGCAAAGTTATCTTTGAGGCCTCCTGGACCTAGAAAATTGAAAGGTCCATAGTCATAATTCTACCTGACTCCAATCTCCTCAAAGGATTAGGCACTGGTCCACCCAAAGGTGATCGCCTTAAACCTATTTTCCTTCTCCCCTCTCCTCTTCTCTAGGTCTAGTCCTCTAGGTCACCTAGGGCATCAATTATCTCACAATCTAGCCATCCAAATACTTCGATTTTTGGTCCACAACTACGTTGGTGTGTCCTCAAGAATCCCTCCAAATTTCATGAGATTCCAGTAGTGGGATCTTGAGATATCACAAGCCCTAGCTCGAAGACCAATTCTTGCCCTTGGTTTCCCTTAGGCTAGAAACCTCACTAGGATCCTTGCATTGTCTTTCATTGAAAATTCATTCCTTGATCCCTTTCCCCTCCCTAATTAGGTCAAGCATATCATTGGTTGTTAAATCTGATCCCCTTGACCTAACCTCGGGTCCACTTGGTTCAGTGTGGTCACATGCACTATCAAGGTTAATTCTTCGAAGATCACCTCGAACCCAAGTTTCCACAAGAATTTTAGGGCTTAGGAATCTCATTTATAACACACATACTCAAAATCTAACCCTTGAAATCCTCAAGTCCTTCCTTGAGAGCCTTCCATCTTGTTTTCCAAGACAAGCAAGCCACATATTTGAGCCTCTCTTGTGAATAGGCTTCCAAGATCACCCCTCACCCTATCATTGGTCCATCCATTTCTTGATCCTTATCATCTCCCATTGGTGAAAGTTCGTAAAGAGTAGAGAGCCTTAGCCAAGGTGACAGCGAGTTATCGCTCCATTGTTGCCCTTAGCCTAGTAGTAGCCCTTCAAGGATCCCCTTTTAGGACCCCTGCTAGTTTGAGCGGTAACAAGCTCAACAAGCCCTCAGAATGTGAAAGAATGGCTAAAGAGTGCTCCATACTCCATGAAGTGGCTCAACGATCATGTGCAAACCATCAAAAGTCCCTCCATGTCAAAAAGTCATGCCCAAAGTGCTTTATGTCACCCTTAAAAGGGGAAACAGAGTGATGTGGCATCAAATATCTCAAGTGTTAGGGCTTCAAGATAATGTATAAGCCCTCCCTTGTCATCTCAAGGATGGCCATCCTCATCTAGGCTCTAGATCAAGTGATGCTTATTAGACAATGTCAAGGATAGCCTAGAGGCGTCCTAGGTCCACTAGGCACATCATCAATATCTCCATTACTAAGCATCATGGGCTCAGCGTTTCAACATCTGGGGGCCCTCCGAGTGTCAAGCATCATGTGAAGTCCTCAAATAGCCCAACACTCTGCTATAGGTAGGAAACATTGCATCATCAAAGTCAATCTCTCTCTGTAATGGATAGTACAGCCTCTATTATTCTTTTGAGGAGGTGGGGAAATCACCTCTAGAAGCTTTTGCCACTGTGATGTAGACCACTTGACAAAACCTCCTCGAGATCAAAATGTAAATCAACAATCATTAGGTTGTTAGTTTTTGTAGCATCGAATGTGTTCTAGCCTTGAAATTTTGAGAGGCTAGAATGCATGAGATCTCCAAAACCTAGAAATCATTCTGGAAATTCCACCTAGAAATGACATAATTAAATTATTAGCCAAATTTTAAATATTTCATAAGTCTAAATTTAGGGAATATGACTAATTAATCAAAATTAATTAAGGCTAAGTCACCTGACACAGGGATTCGGGATTCGTAGGATATGGGGATTCGAGTGTCGGATTCAGACACGTTGACCGCCTCGAACAGAACACGTAGGATTCGTTATATATTATTTTATTAAAAAAATATATGTATAATATATATAATATATATAATATATATATATATAATTAAAATTAGAAATATTCTTAACAAATTCTCAATAATGATACAAATTCATTGATTTCAAACATAGATCTTCATCTAGATGCTAGTTTTACTATTTACAAAATAAGTTAGTAACATTATAGCATGCATAGTACATACAAAATTCAAATATCTGCATAAACCCTCACAAACCTCATAAACGCTCATAAACCCTCACAAACCTCATAAACCCTCACTCATAAACCCTCATAAATCTCATAAACCCTCATTTTTTGGGATTCGAATCCCAAAACCAGGACACGAAGTGTCCTAACGGATCACGACCAGGATTCGATGGTGTCTTGTTAGGACACGTGGTGTCCCATTTTAGGATTTGAATTCCCATCGAATCATGTTGGATTCGTGGGATTCGGACACGTGGCCTATTTTGGACGAATCCGGTTTCATAGAGTTAAGGTGTGAATGTTCTAGAAACTCACACGAATCAACTTCAAGTTAATCCTAGCCATCGATTAAGATCTAATCTTGGTCGTTGAAGTGTCAACAAAGGATTATAAGAAGTCGATGGGGCTTGGAGGAATCACTTGTGCAGTTCGATTTCATGAGCAGATCAATTTCCTAAATAGCAACATTCAATTGCTGGAGAGAGAGCCAGAGAAATTGAAGTAATGAGAGAGGGGCAGGGACAGTGAAGCCGGAGGAAGGATTCTAGTTCCGGTGAGTGCATTTGCAGAGAAGCAGAGAAGCCACAGTGAGGCTGACACAGAGCAGCGCAGTAGCCTGTAGAGGCAAAGTCGAATTGTTGGGGAGAAGCGGAATTTCAGTGCCAAAAGTTGGGCAAAGGTTCCAGAGGTCAAGAGAGACATTTTCCGAGACAGCAGCTGGTCAGACGGCTTGAGGAGAAGTTGTCCCAAGCTGAGAGCAAAGCCACTGCACTAGGGTGATGCAATGACTGCGTAGAGGCGGTTTGGACGGCTCAATTTGAGTTAAGGTCAATGTCGGGATTTGCCTATGGCATGAGGAATTTCCCCTCATTAGATTTTCTTGCCAATATTTCTTTGTAGGATTGTCAGTTTTGGCATCCAGATGTACTCAGTTTATTTCACTGTTGCATCATAATAAAACCCTCAATTGTTGCACTGGTTTTCTCGAGTTGGGTTTTTTCGGGGACATTGGTCCAAAAATAACTGTGTTATTTTATGTGTGTGTGTGCTAGTATTTCTTCTAGTGTTTATTTCTTCTGCAGTTTAATTGTGTAGGTTTCGATGTAATTGATCCAATATTTGTTGTAGCAAACAGTAAATAAATTGTTAAGAATTGATCTAACAATTAGGAGAATTATTTCCAAGTGCTGCAATAGGAATCAAGTTTACGGTATTTCACATAGGTAACAAAAACCATGCATGCATCATAGTGGACCATACTTATTGTTAGGGGCACAACAAACACTTCAAACAAAGATCACCTTCAAATATCTAACAAGATCAATTCCCATACAGGTGTTCCCTCTCTTGTGTTTGGGATGGCTAGATGGATAACCCTATCAGGTGTTTCCAACCCCCAAGGGGAAGTGAAAAGTCTTAGGTTAACCCATCAGTCCATGTGGCAAGTGTAGATGGTGGTAATGGAGTGGGCAAGGCTTCACAACCATGTGCCATAACCAAAGGACTAGCTAATGGTGGTCCAACATCATAAGTGTATAGATGTAAGGAGGGAGAAGTCATGGAGGCATGAGTTACCCCTTTCCTTAACCCACCTTTTTCTACCCCTCTGGTGCGCCTTTTACTTCTTTCTAATAATGTTTTGATATGGGTGCATAACTCAGGAGCCTAAGCTTGCATTTGAGAGATTTAGCATTGATTACCTCTTAAGATGAGGCGGTTTATTGCTCACTGGGGTTGGAGCAATACACGGGTTCCCTTTTATGTGCAAAGCATCAAGTGCTCTAGGAACCATGTGATGGTTGATGAGGGGGGTAGAGCTCATGCTAGACTTTTTCCCACACACTAACTTTTGTCCCAACCATATTTTGCACTTTATCTTTTCCTTTTATTATGGATTTCTTTGTTTTTAACATTCTTTTAGCTGCATCAACCTCCAAGACAATGTTTTTTAGCCCAAACTCAAGGATGAGGATAAGAAGGTACCAATCCCCATGACCAATGACCACCAACCTGAAGAATGAATATGGAATAGAGTGAATAACGGGAAGTGGCAAGTATGGAATATCATGGGCATGCTACTTCAATCAAAACCTCCCCAATAGTGTCCTATCTATAACCCTAAGGCCTCAGAGGAGGTCTCACTCGACTAGGTTCAAAGAATAACCACCCAAATGAAGTGAGGAAACAAGAATACAATCAAGATAGATCAATAATCTAGATCACCTCTTGATTCGTATTAGCATGCCCCAAAACAGTAAGCAAAAGCACATGATTACAAAATGGTTAAAGTACCTATCAATGGACGATCCACCTTCCTTTGAGGAGGAATGACGGATGAGAGAGAAATCTGACTAGAGCATATATATGTGGAGGGTACATGGCATCATGCCAAGTGTTGATCAATAAAATTGCTGGTTGGCTGTCTGTCCAAGGAGGAGAAAAATTTCTCCTATGTTACTCACTTTTTGGTGGGTAACAGTGACCATTAACCATGACACAGTCACATAGGAATTTGCAAATGCCCTCAAACTTTAGTAGTGGGTCTTGTAGCAACCAATCTCTTGTATTCTTTACACAAAATGTATGATCATAAATATATTTTCATGACTTTATTAAAACTATTTTAGCATGTTTAGGGTTTCAAAGTTTTAGTTCCATTTTTCTTTTTTCATAACTTAATTTTTTTTTCTTTTTCATTTATATTCTTGATTCTCGGAAGGTGGCATGCTTTTCTTAAAAACACCAATAGTTTCTTGAATAAACAACCAAGTTTCATCAGCAATAGAGTGGGTTTCTCAAGCAACAGCTTACTCATCAAGAAATCAGAAACAGATTCTAGAAACAGTATTTTATGGGGTTTGACCAAATACAGTGCCTCACCTTCAGTTTCTAGTTAAGTTACATACAAAGTATGCCACAAACTGCAGTAAAAATGAAGAAAGGTTAACTCCACCCTCTCTACAAGGGTGGCAAGTATGAGATATAATTGCTTAATATAAGGAGCATCAAGGAAATAAGCACTAGCTCGTATAACCTCCACTAAAAAAAAGACATAAGAGACTACACCTAGAAAATCATAAAATGCAAAGATACCCTCACATGGATGGATGATAACAAACAATGTGGAAGAAATGTTGTTACAATGTATGAAATTTGTTACAAGATGTGATGGTATTCATATATCAAAAGGTCAAAAGAGGTGGAGTAATGAACTCTTATAATTCATTAGCTCCCAAACAGCTTTGTTGGAACTTCTAAGGGAGGGTGATTTAGAGAGCACTCCAAGTAACCAGAACTCCACAAACAAAATCAATCATAAAAGGGTAGACCATGAGAGTAGAAAACAGATAAGCAGAAAATGAAGACATTCCATGTCACTGTATAAACCCGATTGTCTGTTAAGCAGGGAGTTAAGTTTGAGCCCTGAACTTCGCAGACCATGTAAGCATTCCATGCCACAGTCTGAACTTGGTTGTCTGGTAAGCATGAAGTTTAGCTTGAGATCTGAACTTCACCAACTCAAAATCAGTCATACGTTGAATATTAGCAAAGACTATCATGACAATGCATGACATTTATCCTCATCCATGACAAGTACAAGAAGTGACACATTCATAGCAAGCAGACATGGACTAATAGCTTTTATACTTCACCCTCCCCCAAGCAGCTTTGTTGGAACTCCTAGGGGATGGTGATTTAGAAAGCACCCCAAGTTACTGGAGCTACTACAAGCCAAATTACTAGTAGAGTGCTTGATCATCATGATAAGAAATGCATGAGCTGAAAGTGCAGACCTTCCATGCCACAACAAAAACTTAGTTGTTTAATAAGCATGGGATTAGGTTTGGGCCCTAAGCTTCTGGACCATGATAACAAAAAATGCATCAGCAAATCGTGCAGATATCCCATGCCTCATTGTCTGATATGTGTGGACTTGAGTTTGAGCCCTAAATTTCCCTAAATCAAAATCATATATTGGAAATCTGCAAAAATATTGTTACAGTGCATAATATTTATCAGCATCCATGCCAAGTACAACAAGTAATGACATTCATTCATCACAAGACAAGCAGAGGTAGACCAATGAGCTTTTATAATTAACCATCGTCCAAACAGATTTATTGGAACTGCTAGGGGAAGGTTGATTTGGAGAGTACTCCATGTGACTGGGAATACTACAAGCCAAATTATTCATAGGAAGCTAAACCATGATGATCAAAAACACATAAGGTAACAGTGCAGACCTTCCATCCCCCGCAAAAAACTTGGTTATTTGATAAGCATAGAGTTAGGTTTGAGCCCTAAGCCTCTGCAATTCAAAATTAAAATCATACACAACAAATTTGCAAAGAGTGCACGCTCCATAGAGTAGCCATGCCAAGACAAAAACTTCATTGTCTAATAAGCATGAAGTTAGGTTTCACGCTTGAGCTTTCCCAGGTCAAAATCAAAACCATACACTGTAAATTTGCAAAAAACTACTTTGAGGGAAAAAGTAACAAGAATGATTAAATGTATCGATAAAGAAAAAAAAAAATTGCAAATAGAGCATACGCTTATTACGATATAACTTAGGTGTTACGAAAAACATAATGACCTAAAACTGTAGTACTAAGGCTTGCAATTATTATAAACATGAATGAACTTGGTCTGATAAAAAACATAATCATCTAAAACTGCATAAATAAACATAATGCCCTAAAACTGCATACTGAGACTTGCAATTGTTATGAATATGAGTGATCCATGGACTTATCAAACATATCAGAAGTCAGTTTTCAAAATTGACAAAGCTTTTAGTGCAAGTAATTCATTAGTTGCCATAGCCAACTTTCGAAATGACAAAGCATCATCTCGCGTTGTTATGGCTGAGGGGTTATTCACGACACAATTAACAGGATTTACTTCCCAAAGCCAGCTTTCAAATTTACAAAGCTCTCGAGTACAAGTAAGCGGGACTATTCACAAGCACCATCGGACGATATACCACTGTCGATATTGACATATCAGAATTTTGTAGCCAAGATCGACAAATAAAATACAGGAATTCAAAAGCCTTTAGCCAAAACACATTCAAACAATGGGCAACACCGATTAAAAAGCTAGCCAACCAACAAACTGGTCGCAATTTGAAACCCAAGGCACTTGTAAAACATAGCCAAACTTTAAAGTATCAACGATGAACAGCATTACTGAATCAGTTACACCAACAGAAATGTGATACTATTCAACAAGTATTTTGAAAGTGCTAACAGTGCCAAAGGCGCAGAAAGTTCAGATGAACAGCATTACTGAATCAGTTATACCAACAGAAATGTGATACTATTCAACAAGTATTTTGAAAGTGCTAACAGTGCAAAAGGCGCAGAAAGTTCAGCCCGTGAAACTCTACACCTCCGAAATGAAACCCTAAACATGTCAATCAAATTATTGGTTGCCTGAGGAGCAGGCGCGGAGACTCAATTGAACGAACCTCTTGTTGTGGATATGGCCACATGAAATGGAGGCCAAGGTGACGTTAGGTATCCGAGGCGTTCGATACGGGGTGGAATTTTATATGCAGTACCAATTGCCATTGCCATATTCATATAATCATCTGGTATACACAGAATTGGCTAATTCCAACATAGAGGTATTAGAGGTATTAATCTAGGCCGTGGTTTTTTCCTGAAAATCATGGAAATTCTAGCCATTCCATCTATATTTTGATAATGGCAGGAATTTTTCTAAAATCTTAGTTAGAGTAGTTAATCTTCAATATTTTGGGTGATCAAGAGTTTTATTAATGGTGTAATCATGGAAACACAGCTACTTCATAATTTTTTGAAATTTATTTTTTCGACAGTCCCGGCAGATCATCCTCCTTAAAACAACTCCTTAATCTGTGTTGAGCAATACTTCAAATAAAATAATAAACAAAACACAAGTGTATTTAGTATGTGGTGGAGCAATACTTAAAGAAAATAAACAAAAAACAAGTGTATATTTTGTTAGATGAGATTTTTGTGATTCATATTGTAGATAAAATATCTTTCCCATTAATCAAATTATTAAGATTTCTAAGTGTATATTTTTAAGAGTAAGATATATTTGTGATTTATTTATTTAATATTAAAAATTGGTATTTATTTATTTTTAATATGAAATTTGTGTTTATTTATTTTTTATATTAGGTAGTTTGTATAATTAGAAATATTAATTATTGGTTTTTTTAGTGTTTTGTGAAATCTAGAAATATTTTGATAATTTCACTTATCAAGCAATATCATTATAGTAAT
>APFE030438809.1:0-33720 GCA_000404065.3 Pinus taeda
TAAAAATATTAATTATTTTAATAAAATACAATCCGGGTGGAATTTCACCAAACGATTTCTGGGTCTTCGAGATCTCATATGTTCTAGCCCCTCCACAAAATTTTGGAGCTAGAGCACATCCGATGCTACCCAAAAATCAACACTAATAATTGGATGCATTGTTAATGAAGAAGTAAATTGGGCTAAAGTAACTGATAAAACATAGAACAATAAAAAAATTAACATGGTATCAGAGTTGAGGTGAAGGACAAGCCCTAAAGAAGACAAGCATTGAAACCTTCATTATCAGAAAGCAGATTGCCTAGTCAAGGTCAAGATGTCGTCCTCTACCTTCAAGGAGGATGAAAATTTGGATGATACATCAAACTTTGTTGCATGGAAAGTCAGATTTGAGATCATAGCTGACAATAATGATGTGCTGGAATACATTCAAGGAGGAATGCCCGAGCCTCCAGAAAATGCTTCCACTTCCTTCAAGAACAGGTACAAGAAAGGTGAGTCCAAAGAAAAGCAAATTATAGCTGATGGTTTACAAGATCATTTACTTGCATATGTTGGGAATTTAAGAAAGTCTAAATACATGTATGACAAGATAGCCGACATGTATGAAATCAAAACTTGAATAAGATCATCACCTTGAAAGATTAATTCAAGGAAACCAAGATGAGCAAAGGAGAAGCTGTTCAATCCTATATTATGAGGACCCCTCGCCTTAGAGTTCAATTGCAGAGAGTTGGAGAAAACGTGTCTGATAGGGAACTAGTAGTTGTGACTCGTAGAGGTCTGCCTCCTATTTGGGAAACCTTCATCACCACAATCAGCAACAATAGTGTCCTTCCGCTATTTGATGAGATTGTTGGGAAGCTTACTCAAGAAGAATCAAGAATGATAGCAAGAGGAAGGATTCAAAAGCATGAAGAGGGAGAGCTTGCTGCATAATCACTCATGACAAAAGGAAGAAGGCAAAAGGAGGTCCATAAAGGAAGTCTTCTTCTCAAAATACAAAAGGAAAGAATGACAAATTGTTATCTCATATTGAATGCTTCAATTGCCACAAGAAGGATCATTATGCTCGAGACTATCCGAGAAGAGAAAGAGGCCACATTACAACACCAGAAACAACAACAAAAACAAAAGAAGAAAAGACAATCAAAGGAACAACCCCGATAGAAGATATGAAAGAAGAAGAAGAGATTCCTCAAAAGAAGTCAAGGGATCCTAGGTATGAAAGTAATGCTATAAATAAATCTGAATACATTCTTATTTCTTCCCTTACTAGTTCTTCTCCACCAGATTCGTGGGATAGTTGGTTGGTTGATAATGGGGCCACTCATCATTTCTTTGGATACAAGGAAGTCCTCTCTAATCTGGTACAGAGGGAGACTAAGCTGAAGATCATCCTTGGAGACAACTCCACTCATCTTGTGAAAGGCTTTGGGTGTGTCAAATTTCAGTTGAATTCTAGGGAATCAGTTCTGCTACATGATGTTATGTATGTACCGGGATTAACGAAGAATTTGGTATCTATATCCGCATTGGAAGATAAAGGGATGAGGGTTGCCTTCATCAAAGGAAATTTTTTGACTTGGCCTGTTGATTTACCAATGAGAGATGCATTCATATTAGAATTGAGATTTGAAGGACTCTATAGAGTCACTGGAAGGCCACTTTTAGCATTGGTTCATAATACCAATTATCTGAGCGAGTTATGGCACCGCAAGCTGGCTCATATACACTATGATGCACTTCTGAAATTCAAGAAACTAGTCTCAGGTATCCTTGATGTTCAAGCTCATCATGATGGAGTTTGTCCAAGTTGTGCGAGTGGAAAGAAAACAAGGGGACCATTTCCCTCTAGTAAGAACAAGACAAATGACATCCTCCATCTCATTCATTTTGATATATGTGGTCCGATGTTGGTACATTCCATTGGTGGTGATCTCTACTACATCACCTTTATTGACAACTTCTCAAGAAAGACATGGATATACCACCTTAAGCACAAGGATCAAAAATCAATCAGGAAAGAGAATCAAAGTCTTCAAGTTCGACAATGGAGGGGAATACATGTCAAACAAATTCATAGCATTTTGCAAGAAAGAAGGGATCAAGAAGGAAACAATTGTGCCATATACTCCTAAACATAATGGTTTAGCTGAAAGGAAGAACAAGTCTATAGTAGAAGCTGCCCGTGCCATGCTCCATGATCAAAATGTGCCAAAGTTCCTTGGGGCAGAAGCCACATTTGCTGCTGTATATGTTCAAAATAGGGTGCCTCATCAAGCATTAGAAAACAATACCTCTGAAGAAATATTCACATGTGTCAAGCTTGATATTAGCCATATTTGTATATTTGGATGCCCCGTATATTTTCATGTGCTGAAGGATAAAAGGAACAAACTGGAAGCTACAGGAAGAAAATGTACGTTTGTGGGTTATTGTGAAAATTCTAAAGCATATAGAATATATATACTTGGTCAAAAGAAGGTCGAAATTAGTCGGGACGTAACTTTCGATGAAGATACAACTCTTGGAAAAGCAAGAGATCTTCCTCCACCTCCTCCTCCCAAGGAAGATGATTGGGATATTCTAGATGGTCCTTCCATGCCTGAGTCCGATATTGATGATGATCCCAGGGAGCCTATGGATCCATTACATCCTCCTCTAAGTGATCCTCCTACTAGGAAGAGACCACTTTGGCACCATGATACTCTACAAAATGCTGAAAGAAATGTTCCCATTTGAAGATCATTCAGAGAAAGGAAGCAACCATGCAGGTATCAGGAATATGTTGCAACCATGAGCACTATGATTCAAGTTGAACTGTCCTCATTCGAAGAAGCAGTAAAAGAACAAGTTTGGAAGGATGCTATGGCTTAGGAATATGAATCGATTGTGAAAAATGATGTATGGGATGTTGTATCAAGACTGAATGGGAAGTTTGTTGTGACTATTCAAGATCAAACATGGAATTGATGGCAGCATTGAGAAATACAAAGCAAGGTTCGTAGCTCGAGGATTCTCTCGAAAGGAGGGAGAAGATTATGATGACATATTTGCTCCCGTGGCTCGATATACAACCATCCGTTCAATAGTTGCCCTTGTTGCTAGTCAAGGATGGACTCTTCATCAAATGGACGTAAAGATCGCTTTCATGCATGGCATGTTACAAGAAGAAGTATATGTTGAACAACCACAGGGATTTGAAGTGCAAGATCAAAGAACACATGTTTTGATAGTTGCCCTTGTTGCTAGTCTAGTGAAATCAAGTTAAGGGTAATCATAGCGTGGCAACTACCCTGTTGCTATTTAGACCCTGCTACTTGCCTTCAATGTTACCACTAACCCCCCACCTTACCAATAAATATTGAGTCACAAGGTTTCACTTCTCAGTGAGTGATCAATTTGTCCCCTGCACACCGATACGAAAAAAGATTTCTCGTAGAACCGATCCGAGAAGGCTTGGTGGGGAGCTCCGACCTATCTATGCCAGTTGGTTGTTCGACCTACACACACTCACTCAATAGCCGGTGAATGATGAGCCCGGAAGAAGAAAAGAGTAAACAAGCCAATCAGAAGAAGATAAGAGGTTAGAGATAGGGCATATCACCCCAACACGTAGCTTAGGGGGTAGGGTTGGAACACCCCACTCGAAGATGGACGTAAAGACCGCTTTCGTGCATGGCATGTTACAAGAAGAAGTATATGTTGAACAACCACAGGGATTTGAAGTGCAAGATCAAAGAACACATGTTTGCAGGTTGAAAAAGGCATTGTATGGTTTGAAGCAAGCTCCCTGAGCTTGGTATGCATGCATTGACAGTTACTTAATGAAGTTGGGATTCACAAGAAGAAATGCTGATCCCAACCTCTACTTCAAGTCTTCAAGGTAGTCTAAGGTATGCCATTGATTTTGGTTTTATATGTTGACGATCTATTCTTAACAAGTAGTGAGCCTCTGATGATCAAGTGTAAGAGGGAGCTAGCCTCTGAATTCGAAATGAAGGACCTTGGTCTCATGCACTACTTTTTAAGCCTTGAAGCATGGCAAAGGCCTGGTGAGATTTTCCTTTCACAAGGAAAATACGTTGTAAAGCTGCTGGAAAGATTTGGGATCACTGAATGCAAATCCATGGTTACACTAATGGAAATGAACTTCAAGAAATTATGTGGAGAAGCTGGAGGACACGATTTGGCAAATCCATCAAAGTATAGAAAACTGATTGGGGCTCTAATGTTCCTTGTGAACACCCATCCATATATATGCTATGCAGTAAACACATTGATTCAATTCATGATCGAGCCCTTCCATGCACATTGGATAGCTGCCAAACACGCATTGAGATATTTGCATGGGTCAATCACACTTGGCTTAAGATATTCTGCTGGAGATGTTCAACTTCATGGATACACTGATGTTGACTGGGTAGGAAATGTTATCAACAAAAAGAGTACATATGGATGTTATTTTTGCCTTGGATCTGCCATGATATCTTGGATGAGCAGGAAAAAAAATTCTATAGCATTGAGCACTGTCGAAGCAAAATACATTGCGTTAGCATGGCTAGTTGCGAAGTATTTTGGTTGAGGAGGCTCTTTGGAGAGCTATTTGAGCAGGTCCTAGACACCAAAGTGATATACTGCGACAACAAGAGTGGGATCTGGTTGGCAGAGAATCTCATGTTCCATGACAAGTCCAAGCAAATTGAGATTCGATATCACTATATTCGAGACATGGTGCAGAGAGGAGTTGTCAGGCTCCATCACATATCTATAGATGAGCAAATTGCTGATATTCTCACCAAGGCATTACCAAAAGGAAAGTTCTTGGTCTTTAGAGAGCAGCTTGGACTGATGGATGTGGCCCCTCCGGATAAGGGGCAGCGTTGATCGAGGACACTAAGTGAACTCTTCCTGCACTATTTGAGCTCCCAGGGTGAGGAATTGAGATAGAGGGCTCTCGGGGTTAAGGGATCTCTGAACAATAGGGTACTCCCCTATCTGTTACCCATAGGGTTGAAGATGTTGCTCCCCTATCTTAATAGGGTCAGAAAATGTTGCTCCCCTATCTGGTCTTTGCAGAGTATACCCCAGTTGGCATCATGCCCACAAGCAGGGCTTGTCAGGAATTCCACTCCTCGTTTGGCCAACCAGTTGAGAATGTACAACACAAGTCGATTATGATGTAGGTGTTCTACCACATGACCATTTAGATTTATTGATGGGAAGATTAGTAGACAATAGGATTGGGTTGTATGGTTCTCCCCTTTTGAGATTCCGGGTTGAGGATGAACTCCCAGATGAGATTCCAGGGTCGAAGATGTGCTCCCTTGTATGATGAGTTATCCTATTGCTCGGTATGGGTGGAAGCTATAGCTCCTCGATTCTTCTTCTTTTAGATTCGAGAAATTTTCAGCAGATAGAGTTGAGCATAGACAGTCAAAGCATGACCACAACATGATAGGATGATATGAAAATCAACTGACAGATATTGGTAGGTAGAATTCTTCCTAGTTGAGAGGGAGTGTTATTTTTTGCAACTAGGGTCAAATTCCATGTTGGACAGCTTAGATGACCAAGATTATGCTTGCATTAAATTACTCTTTTCGAGAGGACCAAAATCGGCCTAAAGATCACCCAATTTGGTTAAGCGAAAGTTGAGTTTTGAATTATTTTATTCATACATGTATTATGGAATGGGTTGGCCCTAAGCACATGAGAAATTGGTTAGGTCAGCCTCAACCTCAAGTGGACCCACAGGAAACCTTATAAATAGAAGTGACCTCAAGTTCATTTCATCACATTTTATCAAGCCATCTTTTATTCTTCTCTTTTGTCTTGGTTCGAATAGGTCTGTCGGAAGGAGTTCGTGCAATGGTATGAAATTACAGGCGTGAGGCTCGCATTGATCTAGGGTTACCTGATTCCTGGATGCTGGCATAGAATTGGGCATTTTATTCCTTGGATGCTAGCACACAGTGGTCAAGACAGTGCACAGAGAGCCCTAGATGCTGGCACACAACTCAAGGGAGCGTCCAGGGTTTCAAAGGAAGATCTAAACGTGTCGGTATGTGGACACTCGCGCAGAGTAGTTCTGAGAGCACCCAGGCCATCTCGGACGCACACATAGCAACTAGAAGAGAGCTTCCGAGGGTTTTTGCACAGATCTGGTGGGTTTTACCCCAGACGCACGCACAAGGTCTTCTTGAGAGTGGCTGAGCAGTTATAGACGCCCTCATACGATGGTCGAGAGAGCATCCAAGGTTTTGACTTTGGGTTTGACAGTTGGCTTCAATGGGCTTCAGTGATCTGGTAGATTTGGGTTTCTCTCTACTGTTATACAGATTTGTAGATTTGATTTGTAAATCTCCGCTGCTATCATATGTATTGGGCTCATTGTACTCTCTGTTGAAAAACTTTTTATGATGATCTATTAAAGCAGAAGATTTGAAAAGGTTTCCCCCTTGTGGTGCTTTTCCTTGGTTTTGGACCAATCTTTTGTCTCTTATGGTTGTGCTGTTGTCTTCTTTGTCACTACATATATTGTTCTTTCTTTAGTTATGTTTATGATTGGTTATATTGCTAATAATTGGATGCATTGTTAATGAAGAAGTAAATTGGGCTAAAGTAACTAATACAACATAGAACAATAAAAAAAATTAACACCCTAGAAATCCACCCTGTTGTACTATAGAGGAAAATAAAATGGGGACATGACAAATTCTCTCGCCCTAAGATTGCTTGCCCTCAAGAAATCTGTATATGTCCACTGCAGAGGCATCTTAAAGCTCATACCAGGATCCCGAATGAACCATTGTACCACACCATGCCTCCAAGCTAACCAAACATGAATGAGTCCTTTAATACCCAGATTCCAAACAAACTGTTGACTGAATCTGCCATCCATGGATCCACTTGGATCCCAAAACCACCATAACCAATCATCCTCGTCCATCCTCCATGGCTCGAGTTGTGCTCTGCCTTTGACCGTATATGTCGCTCCACCATTAGAATACAAACTGATCACCTCTCTCCAGTCCAACCCCTGGCATAAACCATGGTCAATCCCACTATATTGATGTTGTGCTAGAATGCTAATGAACTGACGTCCTACATCCCACTGCCAACTGAAACATGTAGTATCCCTCACACCTAAGGGCTCTCACTGCACTATGTCCCTAAATAAAAATATCGCTCCATCAATAGGATACCAACTCATGATATCCCACCAATCTATCTCGTGAAAATAATCGAATGTGTAGGCACCTATATATAGAAAAAGTCCCATGTTGAACCATGCCCATCTCATGCAACTTTGTCTGGTCAATCATCAATATCCATTGATAAAATCTTGCCTCTCCCTATAATGGGTACAAGTGGCCAAACTGTACTGCATGCCTTGTTTATGTCCTCTTGGAGAGGGCTACTCCCTGAAAGTACTGCATCTCTTCCAGCTACCTGTGCATCTATTCACACCTCATTAGTGGGTCGACCCAAAGATGGATGCACCGCCATCTCCAAAATATCCTCCCTCATCTGATCGAAAACTCCATGCTCCTCTAGTCTACCAACCTCCTACAAAACTATCATTTCAGACTCTAGCACCTCCTGATGACAAGAGTGTGCAAGTACTACAACCTTGATGGCTATCTGTGCATTTTTCTGCTCCTCATCAATGACTGGTCCAAAAGATGGTTGCTCATTCTCCTCTATCATGGGCTCAACATAAACCTCCAATTGGCTCTCCACAAAAGGCTCATCATGTATATTGTGGTTATCATCCTCCTCAGCTGACTCATGCTCCACCATATGCTGCTCATGTTGAATTTTCACTGGTGACTCATCACCTTGAATGTCTCCCATAGGGTCCACTCACTGCTCACTATACACACCGGAATATAAATCAGGCTTGTTGTCAACAACTCCACGTGACTACTTATGCTCCCCAGAGGCATCCTCATATGACCCCATCGACTCATCCAAAGAAGAATCCTCATCTTGAAAGTCATAAGGAATCTTCCCCTGCTCTACCTTTGTCGTCTCCTCGCATCACTCAAGCATGAGTGGTTAGGTCCCCATCGTTCTTTGCAAATGAAACAGAGACCCTTCCTCCTCAGTTCATTCTTGCTGCATGGTTGGTCAACACCAAGCCTCCACAACTCCTCCTAGGTCAATCGTCTCTTTAATATACCATGTTCTGCTTAACCAACCTTTCAGCGAGTTCTAGCAGTAGGCGAGACCAATTGTTCTCTCCTCCAAATGGCCAACAATATAGACTACAGTCTCCTACAAATGGCATCATATCCTCCCCATACATGAGGACAAAATGGACTGCATGTGTGTTATGATTGCGTTAGATGATGTTTCCTAATGCTGAAGAAGCATTGGAACATCTATAGGATCAAGTCGCCACACTCTAGCTCAAACATGAGGCCATAAGATCTAACTAGGGCCATGACTTCTAGAATCTTAGGCTTCATCCCAAAGGTAGGACCTTCACTTTCATCCAAATCCTAAAAGGTTTCGATTATCAGCTTGAAGACTCTCCTCATTATCTCATCACTGTAAGGAGGTATAGGTGTGGTCAACATCATGATACTACTAAGACAAGAAACAACTGGAATCTTGACTCCTAATACCTATACAAGGGTGCTCAAAATGCTTGTGTTGTACTAAGGCAAGCATGGTTGGTTTTAGAGCCTGGTGCAGTGGCTGCAACACCCTCCAAAATTTTGGCTTGCATCCAAATTTCAGAGCCTTTCTTGGTTTTTCCCCTTCATGGTTGCAAACACTCGGGCCCATCCCCTGAGCTCTTGTCGAGTTTTCACACCCTTTTTCTTGATCGATCACTGGTCGTCTATGGGCATGTTGATCACTATGTCATGCTTGCAAGTTTATTCAGGCATTTTGAAGGTTTGTCTTTGTGTGTATGAGTTGTTTTCACTCCGTCGACATTGGTTGCACTCGCACACAAAGTTGTAAACACTGTCATGCAAGTGTCGTCACGGTCGTTCGAAGACATATTTCACTATTGCACTTGTCGCTCTTAACTTTTGAGTCAGTGTCACTGAGCACATGTTGTCTTGTTGGTTTAAGGTGTCTTGTCATCTTGTCGTGCTAAGTGTGTGATCACATTGTCATGTATGCACAAGTAAAATTGCTTTCACACTTAGTCAATTTTAATGAAAATTTGTTGACCGGACAACCCTCCGTCAAACTGACCCGAGCTCAGTAACCTTGTAGTGCTGCCTAGAACTGCGCAGAGCTTGAGGCTATCCTCCGGGTAGCCTGTCTGTGCAATTCTGGAAATGAGCCAACTGATTGATTCCCAGAATTGTGCAGAAATTGTCCTCGAAACCGATCCAATGTGCGCTTCCCGACAAGACCTCCCATCAAGCTTCCTACTGGTCAACCGGAAGAAATGACTTGAGCTGTGACCCAGGGCTGTACTGATCTCCAAAATTACGCAGATCTGTCCTCCACCTACACTTCTTCCCCGCTCTGCAACTAGGCCCGGAATTGCGTAGAGTTGTCCTTGACCTACCCTTCTTCCCTTCTCTGCAACTAGCTGAGGAATTGAGCAGGGTTGTCCTCCACCTGCCCTTCTTCCCCGCTCTACAAACAACTCGGAAACTACGCAGAACTATCAAGGAGGCTTCCTTGATGACTTGCTCTGCTCACTCAGAAAAATGCGCAGAACTGGTTGTCACCAACCCTTCCTCCCGCTCTGTGATCAGCCTAGAAATTGGCAGAACTGTTCGAGCTCGAACTGTCTCCTAGGATTGCCCAATTTTGCCCAGCAACTCCTGTAGCGGAATCTTGTCCTCCACCAGAAAACTGCGCAGATTTTTTTGCCAGTGCCTCCTGTTGCCCGCACTGTCTTCCTCAGAGAAATTGCGTAGACCCCACGAGGATGACCTGCCCAGTGTTCCCCTTGAAAATTGCGTAGATTAGCCTAGCAGATCCCCGACACCTTGCCTTCCCTTCCTCTCGGAAACTACGCAATTCTGGCTCCTAGCTGGGTTTTGCCCCGCAGCTGTCACTCTTGTCCTGGATTGCGAAAATTTGTCTCCCAGTGACATTTGCGCAGTTTTTCCTGACAGTGCTCTGGAGCCTCGCATCCTGGCCTGAGTTATGCTCTGTGCAGTTTCAGTGCCTTGTCCCTCTGCCGGTAACCTACACCAAAATGGAAAACAATGCATCATGATAGTCTAGGATATTTTTGGATTTGATGTCATCTCATTATGAGTGATTATAGGAACAAGTACATCGATGAAACATGGCGCGACAACGAATGGGATGGAAAAGAGGCGCATGCTATAAGACTTGCTCGCGGTCGGAAGAACACATGAAGTACATCTAGCAAGCAAACGAAAGGGACACATTCACATGCACCATCAAGCAGAGACCCAAACCATCGAAGGCCCCGTGCACTTTGCCATGCGGAGGTGAAGACATGTTACACCGAGAGCATACAAACACTCAGCAGCACAATAGCTCGACACAGACACCACAGTCAACCAGTACATGTCAGTAGTGTCATGTTGAGTTGTGTCATGAGTTGTCTCGGCCACATCACTACTATGGGCCATACTTGTTGTAATCAATGTAATGTAAAGTTGAAGCCCAAGAGACCCACATATGAAGTCGAAGAGTCATGTAAAGTCAAAATGTCATAGGAAGTCAAACACTCATGAGAGAAGTCAAAGAGTCACAATGGTCAGTTATACCCCCTTGGCTATATATGCCCCCTCATTGTATGAGGAAAGAACTTTTCACCTTGGCTCTTCCCACATAGCCTTGAGAGTCTATAGTCTGTTCTTTGAGGAGCGAGGAGTGGCTCTAATGTCCCACTACTGGGACTAGTGATGTATGGTTTACAAATGTGTCTTGGATCTTTTGCTTAATTCAGAAGCCTGTCTCAGGCTAGCATGTTGTCACGCATGTTTTGTATCCGTTTGTAAGACTATTCTTTAAATTTTTGTAATGCATGTTTTCTTAACTTGTACTAAGATAGTTGAACTACTTTTGCTATTTTAGTACTCATATTGTTGAATATATGTTGTATTGTTTATCACTGATGTTTCGTCCGTGTGGACTACTCCAACGGACATTAGACAACACATCTTTGTGTTTTCATGGTTTTAACGACCATCACCCCTGCGTGTACTATTCCGCTGGACAGTGTACATGTTTTCCTTTGAACTTTGGTTTTCACGACAGCCACATCCGATGTGGACTATTCTGCTAGATCCTGGACAAACCCTTGTTGTTGTTCGTGTGTGTTCCTTCCTAGGTTGGGACTATTCCCTTTCATCAAGAGACTCACTTTACTGCCCCCTTTTGACAGTAAGAGAACCCAGACACATAGTTACATTACGCACTCACCAAGCACACTCACCTTGCTTTCTTGAAGTTACAAGCATAAGACTCTCATGTGTTGAACAACAAGAGCTAAGGTAAATCTCTAAGATAATGGCAATCGGGCCATCGTATCGGATTTGACTCCTATACCAAACGGTGTGAGGTCTAGGTTGGACTTAATATCGAGGAGATCCCCTGAATGTTGGTGGGTCCAGCACCGTCAACATTTCCGGTGCTAGAAGGAGGGAGGCTAGTTGTTTATGGCTAAATGTCCTCTCAACCCCATGTATCCATCATTTGGTCAAGGCAGTAACACGAACTCTCTCTCTCCCCCACGCGCATCTCTGAAGTTGGTTACTTCTCACCTCCTAGACCCGAACAAGAAATTTCAGTTCATCACATCCGCTCAGTTCATCCCATCACCCGTCAGTTTGCCAAAGTTGTTTGACTGATCCCAGGAGTACACAACCTTCCCTCTCCGCAGAGGAAGCAAAAGACTACACCCACAGGAGTGGTAGTCTTGTCTGTTGAAAATCCTCGCCACTCTTGAAGAGCTTGCTGAAGTTGTTGAGAACGAAGAGGAACCTCCTGTTTTCTTACAAGGAGAAGAAGTTAACAATACACTCTTGGGCTTAGGTTCCCGCGGAAATAGCGGAGGGGAAGGCAGCGGAGGAGGCAGAGGCAAGGACGAACCAACATATTCAGAGGTTGAATCATCTGATTTAGAAGAAGAGGAGTATTACTGCCAGTTGTTTTTCTCAGTTGGGTGACCCAGTTTGGCACCGAGTTGTACTCAAGGAAATATTGCATAATAATAAACCCTCAGAATAGCTGCACCGGTTTTCTCACATTGGGTTTTTCTAGGGACATTTGTCCAAAAATAATGGTGTCACTTGTGTGTTTGTTTTCTTTTAGCTGTTGATCTATAGATGTTGAGACTGTATTGTGTTTATTTCGTTATTTATATGTTTTAAATAACTTGTTTAGAATTAACAAGTAGAAGAAATAAACCAGAAGAGCACAGATTAAATTTCTAACGGATAGACTTAGAAATTTCAACATGGTATCAGAACGTGGTTGCAAATCACAAGAGAGCTGAAGGCACCAGCTAAGCAGAGCAGTTGCAGCAGAGGCCATCACATAGAGACCAGGAGGGTTGACACAATTGGTTGAGGGCGCTGTTTTGCCAGTGCCGGGATTGCGCAGAGCCTAGAGGCAGAAGGGGGAGCAGATAGATCACTTCCTCAGTCGGTTGAAGGAGATCGAGGACCAACTGACTTCCATAGGGGCCACGCCAGATGAAGAGATGTTGGTGAGGACCATACTTAACACAGTCTCCGAGGAGTGGGAGACATTTGTCCAGAGCACACTGGGTAGGGCGGATCTTCCAGAATGGGAAGAATTGTGGGTGGCTCTTCGCTGAGAGGAGATCAGGCAGTTGAGCAAGATAGGAAGTAGCAGCAAAGGAGTCCGGATCAAGAAGGAAGAGGAAGAGGATGTAGCTCTGGCATCTGTGGGAAAGCAGGAGAAGAGGAAGAAGAAGGACTTCTCCAAGGTCAAGTGTTTCCACCGTGGGAAACTGGGTCATTATGCGAACTAGTGTCCGAGGAAGAAGAACAAGGGAGAGGCGTCCGACTCTAAGGCAGCACCAACGAAGGTGGAGAAGGAGGACGAGGAGGATGAAAATTGTGCCATGAGTGCTCATGTACCTCTAGAGAAAAGGTAGGGAGACATCGAGCTGTAGTCAGGAAGACTACAGGCAATGAGGGGCAGGATCCTTGAGGTACCCAACCTGTTGGATTATACCTTGCTACAAGATCCCCAAATAGAGAGTAGCAGTACTGGCGGATGTCGGTAGAGACGGATGCAAATGAATAACGGAGAGTGATACAGTGCAAGAGTCCCCTGGAAGTGTGAGGCTAGTAGGCTACAACAGTGCGAGAGGCACAAAGAGTGTTGCAAAGGTGCAGGATGGCACAGAGAGGTTTGCAGTGGTGCGAGGTGCAGGGAGTTATTGCAGCAATGCAGAGGTCAGTAGAGGGAGCACTTGTTAGTGGCAGAGGGATCTTCAGCATCGGGAGTGCTTCTAGCCTAACAAGAATGTCAGTAGTTGGGAGATATTAAAATAATTAATATGTTTAATGGAGTTCCTATGTCTAAACTTACGAAAAATAAAATATTAATGGTTATTAATATAAAACTGAGTTAGAAGGTTCCAAAAGTCATGGATCAAGCCAAATTTAATCTTAGCTGTTGATTAGAGACTTAATTTCGGCCGTTGAAGGACCAACATGAAAAGTGTAAGAGAAGGCCTGAGGGTCAGTTGGAGAATACACCAGGCATTCGATTTGTTAGAGTGGGGTTGCTAAGCAAAGTTGAATCAGTGATCAACAACGAGAGTTAGTGAGTATTGGACAAAGAGGCAAAGATAGTGTCGAGAGACCAATGCAGAGGCAGAGAGCGAGACGCAACAACTAGAGCAGGCCACGCAAAGGTCAACAAAGAGCGCAGAGGCCAAAGGGCCCGCGTCATCCACGGAAAGGGCCGTAGGAGTGACCAGAGGGTCCTAGAGGCTGCGTTGTGCCTCAAAAAGCTGACACAGAGGGTTTTGAGGCTGATGCAGAACAATAGGAGGCTGATGTAGTGCTTTAGAGTTGCTAGAGAGGGTTTTGTGGTATAGGTTTTCTGAATACCTATTTCCGAATAGAGAGGTATTATTGCCTGTTGTTTTTCTTTGTCGGGTGAACCAGTTTGGCACCCAGTTGTACTCAAGGAAATACTACATAATAATAAATCTTCAGAATAGTTGCACCGGTTTTTCCACATTGGGTTTTTCCGATGACATTTGTCCAAAAATAACAGTGTCACTTGTGTGTTTGTTTTTCTTTCAGCTGTTGATCTGTAGATGTTGAGATTGTATTCTGTTTATTTCATTATTTATATGTTTTAAATAACTTGTTCAGAATTAACAAGTAGAATAAATAAACCAAAAGAATACAGATTAAATTCTAATGGATAGATTTAGAAATTTTAACACTATGGGGTCAACACCTCAAGGTTCTGAGTAGTGTTGAAAATATCGGTGTTGGAAAAGTATTGGCGAGGGTCCTGAAAGCATTCTATTGGCAATATCGATGAAAATATCGACAAACATAAAAAATCAAATTTTTCTAGATTTTTAAACATAGCGGATATTTTCAAAACAGAAAATATCGCGATATGTACTCAGCGATATATTGTTTTGCCAAAACTATTGCGATATTTTCAAATATTGGTGATATATCAACGATATTATCAACATTGGTTCTGTTGACCACTACGTGTCAAGTACCCATAGCAGTACACCCTCTTTTTCACAAAAGGGATAGCGCTTGATCGACGTGTTCGTGCCATTCGACAGTCATCGTTGACCCGATCATGTATTGTTGTAAGCCCAGTATGCATGTGTAAATTGTAAATAATCTTAGCAGATCTGAGTCATGTATGTAAATTACCTAGGCGAACCTAATTTTCTAGTGATAATCTACGTTCCAGAAGGCTTTTTGTCTCACCGATCCATGATCGCAGAGTTTTCCTTCAGCCTAACCCCAAAGCCGGAATGAATTTTGTCATTAGAATCTTAGGGGAATCCTAGTGTGCTTCGAGTCTATGTAAAAGTAATTTGGAAATAATTCTAACTATTTGGTTAGGTTATTAGACAAGGTTATGCTTGAAGGGGTTTCCGCTTATTGAATTGCTGGTTGCCTGGACTGTTGTGGCTGGTAGATTTCCAATGGATGATGATAGACGCGGGCCCGACTGCGGGTTTATTTTTTTATGGTTTGACCTCTTATTGGGACCGTAAAAGAACTATTCGGGGTTTGCTGTTTTTGATCCACCATTTTTTATTTTCCTTCGTAACCCGTTTCCACTGCAGCCTGACCCTCCTGGTCATATGGTGGACTGTTTTGGGGTTTCATTGGCTACCATGGTAGAGGAGGACCTCGTGGACTACGAGGAGGACCCCATGCCTAAACAAGAAATCTGGGCGCATCAAAGAAACCCGGCCATGGACCCCTGGGGGAAGAGTCTAATTAGCTCGACAGCTGCTACTCATCTGATGCCACACCTGCCGCGCACCAGAAAAAAGCAGCATCTGGCTGTCAACATTGAGGATCTGCCGGTTTTGGAGTGTTCCCCTCTCTCGCCGGCCACGCTGCATCTGCTGGGCTCTTGCATGCAGTCTTCCCCCTCATTCAGTTCTCCTCTCCCAAACCCGTCGCAACATCCCCCGACTCCCCCCTCGTGGGTCACCCAGCCCTATATTACCTCCTCCATGTCCTTGGCTTCGGAAGGCCCCTCCAACATTCAGCACCCTTCTCAATCTTTCATTCAACCCGCCTCCTGCAGTTTGAACCCTCACTCCCCTATTCGCTCAGGCTGTTTCAACTCTCCGCTTCTGTCTACTCGCCCGACCAGATCTGCCCAGCACAGCACCTCTGATCCGTGTCGAAATCTACTCAAAGAAATACCCACTGGCAGGCGCTCCGACAAGCAGAAAAAAGGCCGGTGCCTTAGGTCCATTGACTCAAACATTAACTTGACCTTCAGGGAAGACGTCCAAATGGCCGATGCGTTGGATACAGCAAGGAAAGTTCTGGTAGGACGCGTGCGAGGTCGAAACTACTCGGTGGAAAGATTGCGACAATGGACTGAGGATATTTGGGGTACCCTCCTGAACGAATTTCCAGCTATAAGGGTATTAGCCAGGGGATGGTTCGCTCTACACTTTCATAGAGCGGAATACACAGAATGGATATTGTCGCAATTCTGGCATATTGAGCTAGCTCCAGTCCTACTGAAGCATTGGGATCCTCTTTTTGATCCGGAGCGAGAACAGCTCGGAGCTGGGCCTATTTGGGTCAGATTGCGGGGGTTACTTATGCAATTTTGGACCCTACAGGTCTTCAAACGTATCGGCGATGCGCTAGGAACCTATCTTGAGCATGATAACTCTTTTGAAAGAACAGGAATTATGACTGTGGCAAGGATATTAGTCCATCTTGATACCAGAGCTGGGTTGGAAGAGAAAATCACATTACACCGCCGACACTTCTCGCGCAAAAAGCTACTGGACTACGAAGGTGTCCCTTATCGATGTAGACGGTGCCACAAGGTAGTACATTTGTACAAGGACTGTCCATTGCTCTCAGGGGTGACTTCGGAGAATTCGAAGGGGACAAAACAACCATCGGTTGAGCAAAACAGAGGAGATAAGCAACATACTGAGGGTGACAAGAACCAAGGTGAAACCCCATCGGAGGCGGGGAAAGATGCTTCAATCAAGGCAAATAATAGGCGGAAAGCAGCGTCCTCGCCGCCTCGTACTCGCTCCATGACTGCTGTGGAAGCTATCTCTCCACCGGGTAATGTATCATTTCCCATAACCTCTGCAATTATTTCAGATGTTATGTTCTCTGTTATGCATTCATCTCTGCATCCTCCTTCCTCAGCCCTGGATCCTATTCCCTCCATTCCATGCACCATTGCCTCGCCCCCCCCACTTTCTCCACTACTCCCACCTCTCTCAGGGAGCCTTCCACCCCATATGCTCTCTCTGACTCCTTCTCTAGATCGGGATCTCATCCATACAACTTGCGTTCTCGCGCCCGTCCTAAAATATTGGGACTGGGACTCTTCCCTGGGTGATCCACCAAATATAAACCTCCTAGAGGCCGCCCATCCAATATCAAATCAGCCATTAAGTCGGTCGTGGTTGATGTTGCGCGAGGCAGACAATGCACCATTGAAAGGGTGCTTAGAGCAATTGAGCCCTCTGCCCCTGGTTCCCCATGATTTGGCTCTCCTACAATTGTAGGGGATTAGCCAACCCCAAAAAGCGATTGGCTCTCAAGAGGATGGCAAAGGACGCCAGATGTGACATCCTCTTCCTACAAGAGACTCTATGTACTTCGGACATCTCCATGAAAACCCTTCAATCCATCCTACCGGGTTGGGTTTTTCAGGGTATGGATGCAAATGGCAAATCAGGTGGTCTCGCTATTGGTATCAACCCCAAGACTATCAAGATTGTATCATCCTGGGGAGGCTCGGGCTTTATTGGCATGGACATCTTCGTGGGGGAACTCGGACTCCCATTTAAAGTTATCAACATCTATGCCCCAAACTAGAACAGAATGGCTTTTTGGCTCAATTTATTGGATAATAATCTTGTCACTACTTCCACCATCATTGGAGGAGATTTAAATTTTTCGTTGGGTATGGAGGAATCCTGGGGACATCATGCACAATTGGATCCTATCTCAGAGCAGATGGGTATGCTACTGGACACCTACAAGCTGGTTGATGTTCCCATGAATAAAAAAGTCCCCACTTGGCATAACAGGCGAACGGGGGAAGCTGCTTTGGGACAGAGATTGGATAGATTCCTCATCCATGAAGACCTCCTCCATAATCTCCCCCTGTACAGACAATGGGTAGGCATTGGTGGCTTATTCGACCATCTACCCATACTCCTTCAAGTCAGTGGACCTACCAAGAAGCCTCGTTCTCCTTTCAAATTCTTTTCCGGCTACCTACAAGAACCAGAAATCATCAATCTCGTGACAGATTTCTGGAGATCGCAACCTCCGCTGAGGGCTCAGAGGATGGCGGCAGATTTTTGTGAAAGACTATACACTCAGGAGAAGGACTGAGGAATGGTCAAAGAGGAAGAAATTGAGAGATGATCATCATCTCAATGATATTGAGCTACAGATTGCATAACTAACGGATGAACGGGAGCTTGGATTCATATTAGAGGATTCAAAAGTGTTGTTAAATAACCTGGAGAAGCAAAAATCCAAACTGCTACTAGACAAAGAAGAACAGTGGAGGCTGAAAAGCAGAGCCACCTGGCTGCAAGAGGGAGATGGCAATACTAAGTTCTTCCACAACTTTGCGAATGGCAGGAAGGCATCAAATACTATCTGGCAGTTGCCTTGTGAACCTGATGGATGGGCCTCATCACACCAGCAACTTGCCAGATTGGGTACATTGCATTTTAAAAGTCAATTTACTGCTCCAATAGTTACTAATCTCCCGGATATCATTAACCTGGCTGGGCATTTCCCAAGGTTTGTGGAACCTGATGCACTTGAGGACTTGATACAACCAGTCACTATGGAGGAACTGGAAGCAACATTAAAGTGGTTCAAAAAAGACAAGTCCGGGTCCGGACGGCTGGCCAGTGGAGTTCTACCTGGCGTTCCTGGAGCTGTTGGGGAAGGATTTGCTGGCAATCATTGAAGAGAGCATAATCAATGGTCATATACACCCTCCCATGAACTTCACCTATATAGCCTTGATCCTTAAGTCTAACTCCCCCAACTCGTTCAATGACTTTAGGCCTATATCCCTTTGCAACTGTCTATACAAAATCATTTCTAAAATTATTGCTGACCGCATTAAGCCCATTCTATCAAATCACATCCCGAGGAGAAATTCGCCTTCCTTGATCATCGTCACATTCAGGATGCCATTGGAACAGCCTAGGAAGCCCTTCATTCCATAAAATACAAAAAACTCAAAGGCATCTCTCTCAAAATCGACCTATCAAAGGCCTTTGACAAAGTGAATTGGCTTTATCTGAAAATGATCCTCATGCATTTGGGTTTTCCCCCCGTGATTATATCCTGGATCATGGGCTGTATCTCTTCTGTCTCTTTTGCTATTCTAATTAATGGATCAGCATCTTCATCTTTCAATATAGACAGAGGAATCAGGCAGGGTTGCCCTCTATCACCACTCCTTTTCTTGCTAGTCATGGAAGGACTGATCAGAATTATAGCAACTGCAAAAAGGAGCGGGGGTCTCAGTGGGCTCAAGATCATGGAGCATTTTTATCTTACACATTTACTCTTTGTAGATGACATATTGATATTCTTGAATGGGAGTGTCCGGGACACTACCTCCCTGAATGAAATTCTGAGTCTTTTCTGTAGAGCTACAGGGATGGAAATAAACAGAGAAAAATCTACCATCTCCCTATCTGATTGCACTCTATAGGAATCTCTCCTTGCCAATCAAAAATTTGTCTTCCAAGAAACAGATCTGTTGGAGGGACTCAAATACCTAGGATTCAGACTCAAACCTGATGGATACAAGATCGCAAACTGGACCTGGCTTATCACAAAAGTGGAAAAAAGAGTCAGCTGCTGGTGTCATAGGCTACTTTCTAGAGCAGGCAGACTCATCTTGATTAAATCGGTGCTCAAAGCCACACCAGTGTACTAGATGTCACTAGCCTGGATACCAAGAGGTATCCTCCACAGAATCCAACAAGTTTGTTGCAAGTTCTTATGGAATGGAACGAAGGAGGGTAAGACTTTTGCCTGGGTCAAATGGACCAAAATTGCTACTCCAAAGAAATGGGGAGGATGGGGACTTAAATTACTCCCAGCATTTGCACAAGCCTTGGCTACCAAACAAGGATGGCTCCTTTTAAAGCAAAACAGTCTATGGGCGGAGGTTATTCATCATAAATATATCTGGCCACTGACCATCACCAACTGGATCAGAAGACCAAACTGGAGTAGAAAAGGTATATCGGGAATATGGAGAGCCATACTTAATTCTATGTCCATTATAAAAGAAGGCTTGCTTTGGCAAATTGGAAATGGCGCATCAGTTCGCATTGGTGTAGACCCATGGCCGCGCTGTGGAAACTCACATATGTTACCAGAGGGGTTGGTACATCAACTAAATAACAGAGGCATAAAGTATCTTGCACAGATTGGAGACCAACAGAATTCCAACCTTTTTTCACAAGCCTTGTTGAGTGAACAACACTTGAATATCCCAATTGAATGGAGTGGAGCTTGGCAGAACTACATACAGGGCCTTACAGAGTCACATGTCAGATTAAGGATGGCAGAAGATGAACTTATATGGGCACTTTCTAAATCTGGACAATATACACCGAAATTGGGCTATGATAAAATTATTGAAGATAGAAAACCCACAGTCATCAAAGACTGGTGGGTGTCACTATTGAAATTAAAAGCTCCTCCACTCACTAGATTACTGATGTGGAACATTTTGGCAAACAAGATCCCTACCGCTTCCTATCTTAAAAAAAGGGCATTCTCAGGACCATCCCGTTGTGTGCTGTGCCTACAGGACGATGAATCGACCCATCATCTCTTCCTCTCTTGTCCCACCACCAGGAACATCTGGTCACAAGTCATTCAAACTTTAAACTTGAATATGAACTGGCAGGGGGAGGATATCATTGCAGCTTGGGAACACTGGTGGAGCACCTCGG
The DNA here is from genome assembly GCA_000404065.3 of Pinus taeda. Lineage (NCBI taxonomy): Eukaryota > Viridiplantae > Streptophyta > Pinopsida > Pinales > Pinaceae > Pinus > Pinus taeda. The sequence continues at coordinate 20,669 of APFE030438809.1, forward strand.
CGGCGGAAAGGCCCCGAAACCTTCCACTCCTTATCTCATGGCACATATGGATCAAGAGGAATTCTATCATTTTTGAAGATAGACAAGTCAACTGGAATCTACTCCATCCTATCATTTGTGCGGCCTATGTAGAGCTGCCAACTGAAAACAGACAGGACAAGCCTAGGATCATTCGACAAGAGCATATAAACAAGGAATTTCCGTGGGCCTATTTTGATGGAGCCGCCCAACAACAGAGCTGTGGGGGCGGCATTCTGTTTCACCTATCGGAATCCCATTACTTTCAGATTAGCATGGGTCTAGGACTGGGAACAAATAACCATGCCGAGCTGATATCACTTCGACATCTCTTATACTTTGCCATTACCAAAAACTGCTGAAATTTGCAAATGTTTGGCGACTCAAAGAATAACAACAATGTTGTCTGTTCTGCATACTCATTGAAGAATATCTTGGAAGAAATTGTTTTTTTCAAAACATTTTTTGATCAGATATTTGTTTCCCACATCCAAAGGGAGAGGAATGGAACTACTGACCGGCTATCGAAGGAAGCGGCGCATCGTCCTCTAGGTGAGTGGATGATCACTGAATTCTCCCCAGCAGGGACATACCAGTGTTTTCACAGGCCCTACATTGATGGGGCAATCTAGTGAGGCAGTAGCCTCATTTTGCTCAGTTTTTTATCATGAACTTATTGACTACGTTATTGTATATAATCAGTAAATTTGCTTATAATTAGGACATCTTCTGTATATAGCCGATACTATCTGAACTCTTATTTATCTTGATGGTCTCTGCACCAATACTGTACACCCTCTGGGTTATTTTCTGCAACTGGTCTCTAGACAGTGGACGAGTGCCACAGTTATAGCATATGCCTTCGGGCATCTACAACATGTAATTTCTCCTTGAAATTATGAATTTTCTATTTTGGAAAAGGTTATTACAAATTACTTGATCTGCTAGATTATATCTGTGTCCCAAAACTGAGTGGTCTATGAAGGTCTATGTCAAATGGGTTTTCCTCCTTGAGATGTAAAATTGTAAAAGTCATGATGTAAAGGGTCTTGAGGGTTAGAAAATGTTTTAATCCCCTCATAAGTCCTAAGTCCTAGGTCCTAGGTGATTTTTCCAAAGGCTAAGTTCGAGGATCCAAAAATAAAAAAATAAAAAACAAATAAAAAATAAAAAAAAGTATAAAATAAATAATAAAAAAAATTAAAAATTAAAAAAAAAAAAAAAATGGATAAAAAAATAATAATAAAAATAATAAAATTAAAATAATAAAACTAAAAAATAAAAATAAAATAAAATGAAATTTCAAATAAATAAATAAATAAAATTTTTGAAAATAAAATAAAATAATAAAATAATAATAAGTCAAAATTTTGAGAAAATAAATGCAAGATTTTAGCCTTTGGAAAAAATTCCCTAGGACCTATGAGGGGATTAAAACATTTCCTAACCCTCAAGACACTTTATATCATGACTTTTACAATTTTACATCTCAAGGGGGAAAACCCATTTGACATAGACCCTCATAGACGACCCAGTTCTGCGACCAAATATAATCTAGTCGTTTAACACACTAGGATTCCTCTAAGATTCTAATGACAAAATTCATTCTGGCTTTGGGGTCAGGTTGAAGGAAAACTTTGTCGATCATGGATCAGTGAGACAAAAAACCTTCCGGAACGTAGATTATCACTAGAAAATTAGGTCCACCTAAGCAATTTACATACATGACTCAACTTTGCTAAGATTATTTACAATTTACACATGCAGACTGGGTTTACAACATAACATGATAAGGTCGACGATGATTGTCGAATGGCACGGGCATGTCAATCAAGCACTATCCCTTCTGCGAAGAAAAGGGGGTGTATTGCTATGGGAAGTTGACACGCAGTGGTCAACACATCCCATAGGGTCTACCCCCCTTAGCCTCGGGAGACGACTTAAACGGAGGGATCGGGGATCAGGGTGACAACCTCCGGTTTGAGCGTTGTCGTGACAGTTTGTGCGACAACAGGTTCCAAGATGGTAAGACTGGCCCTAAATTTAGTATCTGAGGAGTGATAAGTCTTTGTCCAGAGCATCCTAGGCAGGGTGACTTTGCCAAATTGGGATGAAATGTGGGAAACTCTTAAGCAAGAGGAGCTGAGGAGAGACTTGGTCAAGTGTAAACTTGATGGAAGTAGCAACAGTGGGTCGAAGCCCAAGGAGGAGGAAGAGAATGTAACCCTCGCATCCAAGGGGCAGCAAGAGCAATGCAAGAAGAAGAAAGATGTTTCAAAGATCAAATGCTTCAGGGATAGTGGATTCGGTCACTACGCAACACAATGTCCTCTCAAGAAGAAGGACAAAGATGAGAAGCATGATCCAAAGTTTGCAGGCGTGGAGATCGAGGAGGAGGAGTTCGCCATTACAGCCCAAACATCTCTAGGAGGGAGGTGGGGTGATCTGGAACTGTAGCTTGTAAGGACCACAAATGCGCAGGATCCTTGAGGAGCCCACATCTCGGATCAGTTCCTTGCTACGGGAGCCCAGATCAGAAGTAGCAGGATGGACCAGTGTCGGTGCAGAGGTGTGTCAGAGTGACAGTTGCAGTGGCTAGGATTGCCAGAGACTGAGTAGCGGAGAGCAAAGTTGGCAACAATGTAGTTGGCACAAAGCAGAAGTCAGCAACAACATAGAAGCTTCAGAGGGTCAGCGTAGAGACTAGCAGCAGCTAGACCCCAGCAACGAGATGCATCATATTGAACACCAGTTCAGTAATTTGGGATGCTCTTCCATTAATGATGCAGTAGCAGCAGCAGTTGGAGAAGGTTGCAGTGCAAATGCAGTATTAGTAGTGGTAGTAGCAGCACAAATGTGGAATTGAGAGGGAGTTGTAGTACGAATGCAGTGTTGACAGTGGCAAGGTCAATAGCAGTATAGATGTAGCATTTGCGCAGTAGTTTATGTATAGGATGTCAGACATTAGCAGTGCAGAAGGAGATGTTATAGAACAGAGTGACGCTTCAGCAGGGTGCATTGCCAGAGCATATTCCTCGCTAAGAGGGAGTGTTGATTTCTGGTAGCATCGGATGTGCTCTAAGTCTCAAAATTTGCAGGGAGGCTTAGACACATGCATTCTCCAATATCCAAAAATCGTTTTTGGAAATTCCACCCGAAGATAGTTTTATTAAAATAATTAATTATTTTTAATGGGACCCTAAGTCTAAACTTAGGAAATTAAAATAATTAATGGGTATTAATATAAACTGTGGGTGTAACTTCTAGAAGAAGACGAGATCAAGCCAAAATGATCTAAGCCATTGATTAGAATTTAATTTGGGCCGTTGTTTGTCCAACAGAAAGATATAAGAAGAGGCCTGAAGGGCACTTGGAGAACACACAGAGGGGAGATCAGAAGTTCGATTTTTTGACGCAGTGCAGCTGCCAAAGAGATTTTCGATAGTGATCTTTTGCAGTGAGGGGCAGGGATAATATTCGAAGGGAAATCGTTCTCGGTTGGAGAATACTCAGTAGACAAGAGAGAGAGAGATTTGATGCAGAGCCACGTAGAGGTAGTGCAGAAGCCAAGAATCCAAAATTTGCTGAAGGAATCAATTGCAGAAGCTGGAAGCCGGGGTGTGACATCGGGAGGTGCAAATCGAAGCTCTAGGTAGCAATCGATCAATTGAAGGGGTGACACTATTGCCAGAGGGTGTGAAGCTAGGCTGACGCAGTGACTGCAAAGAGATAACCAGGGTTAGTTCATTCAATGGCTGGATCAGCCAAGATTTCTAGTGGTAGTGTGAGTTAACCTCACTTATCTCTCTATCAGTGATATTCTCTGTAACGGGATTGCTGGGAAGGCATCCACAGATTGTATTTAGAAATTACTACTACATAATAATAAAACCCTCATAACTGCTGCACTAGTTTCCCCGCATTGGGTTTTTCCGAGGACATTTGTCCAAAATTAACTGTGTAGATGTGTTGTGTATTTCTTTCTTGTTCAGTTTCTTGTTTCCGTATATTATTTAAATGGTGAAGGTTGCAATGTATTTGTTTCAGTGTTTACTGTAGGAAAAAATTAATAATTTGGTTCAGTAATTAACAAATAGGAGAAATGTAATCAGTTGCTGCAGTAGAAATTTGGGCATCCAAATTTTCACACGTTGGTTATCTTGTGAAGAAAATCTATAGACATCTCTAAGCAAGCATCCTTGAAGAAAATCCTTGGAGCCCTGCCTGCCTATTTGGAGTCAAACCTTGAAGTTGTTATTGAAGAATAAGTGCAGAATTTGAAGGTCTTGGAGCTGATTTGGAGACCATGATGCATTGCTAAAGTCATCACGAGGTAACTTTGGAGAAATTTGCTCTGGGTAATATGCAGAGCAGTGGTGACGCCTTCTGAGAAGACAAGGTTTCCATTGATGAAGTAATTTGGAGGAGGCATTGTTGAAGATATTGTCAGGGCTCACTGTAGAAGATATTGGGAGCCATAAAGAATCATTAAACCTATCTTGACGAATTGAAGCTGGAGCCCTAGAGATAGGAGCCTCATAGAGACAAGGTTGGTGCCTTGGAACATAGGGTTAGAGTCCTAGAGGATAGGAGTCCTCAAGAGACTAGGTTGGAGCCTGTGCCAGAGATAGGGTTGGAGCCCTAGAGGTTGATGCCTCAATGTGGCAAGGTTGGAGCTTTGGGAAGTCCAAGTTGGTGCTTGGAAAACTATAGGTTGGAGCCAAGGAGATTGAAGTTTCGTGTCTTCATCTAGGGTTGGAGTCCTACACATTATTTTATTGAGATTAATAAAAGCATTCTTTCTTATTGTTCATTTTGTGTTCTAATTATAAGTGATCTAATTGGTAAAAATAACAATTGAAAAGAAATATTGATTCACCCCCCCTTAGTATTTCCAACACTTCGGACCCTGGAACATCTGCCAAGTATATGTTGCAAATATGGTGTCGGCTGGGCATAGTGATCCAGGTGCATCTTCCTCATCCAAAAATGTGGAACACGAGCAATCAATGATCGGTGTTGGGGATCCATGAAGTAATCTTTGCTATGGTGGAAGCCCATGTTGATTTGGGGTAGCATCGAATGTGCTCTAGCCATGAAAATTGGTGGAGAGGCTAAAGCACATGAGATCTCCAAGACCTAGAAATGGTTTGGGCAGATTCTAACCGGTTTGGGAGATATTAAAATAATTAATATTTTTAATGGAGTTCCTAAGTCTAAACTTAGGAAAAATAAAATATTAATGGTATTAATATAAAACTGGTTTAGAAGGTTCCAAAAGTCACGAATCAAGCCAAATCTAATCTTATCCGTTGATTAGAGATTTAATCTCGGCCATTGAAGGACCAAAAAGAAAAGTATAAGAAGAGGCTTGAGGGTGAGTTGGAGAATATACTGAGAGAGACCAATTAGTTCGATTTCTGGAGCGGGGTTAGCTGAGAAATTTGAACTAGTGGCCTGGAGCGCAGCAAGAGGCAACAAGCATGGAACAGAGAGTCAGGAACAACACCAGGGGAACAACGCAGAGGTTGGAGAGGTAGACGCAGAGGCTGTAGACTGCGCAGTCACTGGAGGGCCTGCGTGGGTGACGCAGAGAGGCCCAATGCTGACGCAGAGAGGTAGGGGTTGAAGCAGAGGGTCTGGGAGCTACGCAGAGGTCAGCCAGGCTGACGCTGAGACTGGGGGAAGCGCTGAGGAATTTTCTCTGTTGGGTGAGCCAATTTGGCACCCAGTTTTACTGAAGAATTACTGAATAATAAAATACTCCCTTGCTGCATCAGTTCTCCCACATTCGGTTTTTCTGGGGACTGATTGTCCAAAAATTTGTGTTGATGTGTTAATTCTTGTGCATGTGTTTGTTTCTGTATTATGATGTGATATCTGCAGCAGAATTTATTTTAATGTTTACTGAAGAATTTTAATATATAACTTATCGGGAAATAAGTAGGTAAAATAAATCAATTGTTACAATGATAGAATTTTCATATGGTATTAGAGCAAGTAATCAGAGACAGGAAGGGAAAATCAATTATGGGTCGAGACCATGATGTAGAGGCATCCACATCAGGAGACTCGCACAGATTTTCAGAAAATTGCACAAGAGAAAGTGATTTCGATTTCTCTATGTTGTCTTCCAGGCTGGAAGAAGAAGTGGCTTGTGTGACTAGCTCTGCATCATCTGAGGTGTGGTATATAGACAGTGGGCCTCTTGGCATATGAGGGGAATTCGGGAATATTTTTTAGATTATCGGGAGGAGAAGATGAACTTTCAGATTACCATGGAGAACAAGGAAAAATGTACTCCAGTAGGGAGGGGTACCATAGTTTTTCAAACAGAAATGGGAGAGCGGTTCCGTGCTACCAATGTGCTACATGTACCAGGATTGGGGATGAATTTACTTTCCGTGTCACAAATTCAAGTGAAAGGCTATGATTTTTTCTTCATCAAGGAGAAAGTATACGTTAAACACCCGAGCTGGAAAAAGAAAGTGCAGATTGGGATTAAAAGTAGTAGGTTGTACAGACTACAACTAGAATCACCAATGGCACTAATAGGAAGTCATGGAGACAAGGATTTGAACGAACTATGGCACAGAAGAATGGGACATTTGCACCATGGGGCTTTGAGAATTCTTAGGAGCACTGTAACAGGAGTTTCGGATCTTAGTACGGAACGAGATGATGTATGCAGATGATGTGCTCTAGGAAAGTATGCCAAGGCAAAATTTCCTGGAAGTAAAAACAGGGCCAAGAGTGTACTAGGATTGATACACACATATATCTACAGACCCATGTCCACTAAAGCTCTTAGTGGTGCTGAGTAATTCCGTACCTTCATTGATGACCACTAAAGGAAAACTTGGATTTATTTTCTGAAAACCAAGGACGAGGTTTTCTGTCGATTCAAAGAATTCAAGGCTTAAAATTTTTTTGCTCAGATAATGGTGGAGAGTATGTCGATAAGGACTTCACTGATTTTTGCGCTAAGGAGGGCATCAGAAGAGAGTGGAAGCCTCTTTACAATCCGGAGCAGAATGGAGTAGCAGAAAGAAAGAATAGGACTATTGTAGAAGCAACTAGGGCCATGATGTATAATCAAGATATGCCAAAATTCCTATGGGTAGAAGCATGTAACACAACAGTCTATGTTCAGAATAGAACTCTTCATCGGGCAATGGGCAAGATTACTCCAGAGAATGTCTTCACAGGGAAGACGCTTGAAGTCACTCATTTTAGGATATTTGGGAGCTTAGCATATTGCCGCATACCCAAGGAAAAGAGGAATAAGCTGGATCAAGTTGCAGAGAAAGGATATCTAGTGGGATATAGTGAGAACACTATGGCATACAAAATCTATCTTCCAGGGAGCAGGAACGTAGTAGTTCAATGAGATGTGAAGTTCATGGAAGACAGGGCTTTCGGAAAATCTTGAGAAATGCCTTCCAAGGAGCAGTCAAAAGAGGAACCGTTGGTCAAACCTCTTCAACCAACAAAAGAAAAGAATTCTTCCTCGGGTCAAGAAGAATCACAAGATGAGGAGGAGCTAACAGAAGCACCTATTGGCAGAGGAAGAACGAGCAGGGAAGTTCGTTAGATTCTGTGAGATGCAGAAGACTTCATTGGTGTGCCAAGGAACAATAAGAGGGAGCGAAAACAACCAGATAAATATGAGGCATTAGTAGCTTAGGATGGGGACCCTGCCAGTTTTCAGGAGGCAGCTCAACATCAGGTGTGGCTGGATGCGATGGTAGAGGAGTACAACTTCGTAATGGGAACAATGTCTAGGAGGTAGTGCCAAGGCCTCAAGACAGATCAGTGGTAGGTTCGAGATGGATCTACAAGATTAAATACGCTGCAGACGACAGCGTTGAGAAATACAAAGCTAGGTTTTTGGCTAAGGGGTATGCTCAGAAGGAAGGAATTAACTACGAAGAGACCTTAGCCCCGATAGCTAGGTATACATCTTTTAGAACTGTGATATCCCTTGCAGCACAAATGGGGTGGGAGATTCATCAGATGGATGTCAAAATGACATTTCTGAATGGTGTGATAGAAGAAGAGGTATACATTAAAAAACCAGAGGGATTTGAGACACATGAGAAGAAATCTCATGTATGCAGATTGAAGAAACCCTTGTATGGGCTGAAACAGGCACCTAGAGCATGGTATGGGCGAATCGATGGCTACTTGTAGAAAATGGGATTTGTCAAAAGTGAAGCAGATCCAAATTTCTACTATCTGGTTGTAGAGAATGAGCCTCTAATCTTAGTATTATATGTGGATGATCTCTTCTTGACAGGATCATCCAGGCTCATAGGGGACTGCAAGAAGAATCTAGCCACTGAGTTCGACATGAAGGATTTGGGACGAATGCATTATTTCCTGGGGTTGGAAGTTTGGCAGCAAAGGAGATATGCTACAAAAATCTTGAAGAGATTCAGGATAGAGGACTGTAGACCCATGGCTACTCCAATGATAACCAACTGGAAGAAGATTGATGCATAAGAAGAAAACGATGTTGATCCCACCTTATACAGGGAACTCATAGGGTCCCTGATGTATCTGGTCAATACTAGGCCAGACTTTTGCTACGTTGTCAACAGCCTCAGTTAGGGCATGGTGGAGCTGAAGAGGGTGCATTGGGTAGCAGCCAAGCATGTTCTCAGGTATCTACAGGGAACAATCGATTATGGACTCTTGTACACCAGGGGTAAGGATATCATATTGAGTGGGTTTACTGATGTAGATTGGGAAGGAAGTTCAGTGGATCGGAAAAGTACCTCTGGTTATGATTTCAACATTGGATTAGGAATGACCTCCTGGTGCAGTAGGAAACTGAAATCCGTGGCTCTGAGCTCAGCTGAAGTAGAATATATGGCCGCAAGAATAGCTTCGTGCGAAGCCATATGGCTTAGAAAATTGCTTGTGAACCTATTTAGAAGAAAGATGGAGGCGACTAGGATCATGTGTGATAATTGGAGTTGCATCAAGCTATCTCATAATCCAGTATTTCACGATCGGTCAAAATGTATTGATATCCGATGTCACTTTGTCAGAGACTGTGTCCAACGAGGAGCTGTACAGTTGAGCTACACTCCTACAGGAGAACAGGGGGCAAACATCCTTACCAAGGCGCTTGGAAGAACCAAGTTTGATTATTTCAGGGAGAAGATGGGGATGATAAAGAATCCATTTCAGTAGTAGAAATGGGTATGACGTTGTAGTGCAGTAGCAGTCAGCAATAGCACGATGCAACATGATGAGGAGTTTGCAATGCAGATGCAGTGTTGCGAGGATGGACCAAGAGCAGCATGGATGCAGAGGATAGAGCAACGGGCAACACTACAGGATGCAATAGTGCAGAGGATGTTGGGTAGGGAGGCTTAGCATCAGGACAGGTACCGATGCTGTATGATTAGAGTAATGCTCAGTGTGGAGTATTACTAGAGCACAGTCCTTGCTAAGAGGGAGTGTTGATTTGGGGTGGCATCAGATGTGCTCTAGCCATGAAAATTAGTGGAGAGGCTAAAGCACATGAGATCTCCAAGACCTAGAAATGGTTTGGGTAGATTCGAACCGGTTTGGTAGATATTAAAATAATTAATATTTTTAATGGAGTTCCTAAGTATAAACTTAGGAACAATAAAATATTAATGGGTATTAATATAAAACTAGGTTAGAAGGTTCCAAAAGTCATGGATCAAGACAAATCTAATCTTAGCTGTTGATCAGAGATTTAATTTCGGTCGTTGAAGGACCAACAGGAAAAGTATAAGAAGAGGCTTGAGGGTCAGTTGGAGAATATACTGAGGGAGACCAATCAGTTCGATTTCTGGAGCGGGGTTGGTTGAGAAATTCGAACTAGTGGTCTAGAGAGCAGAAGGAGGTAGCAAGTGTGGAATAGAGAGTTGGGAACAACACCAGGGGAACAACGTAGAGGTTGGAGAGGCAGACGCAGAGGTTGTAGACTGCGCAGTCACTGGAGGGCCTGCGTGGGTGACGCAGAGAGGCCTAGTGTTGATGCAGAGAGGCATGGGCTGATGCAGAGGGTCTGGGAGCTACGCAGAGGTCAGCCAGGCTAACACTAAGACTGGGGGAAGTGCTGAAGAATTTTCTCTCTATTGGGTAAGCTTGTTTGGCTCCCGGTTGTATTGAAGAATTGCTGAATAATAAAATCCTCCCTTGTTGCACCGGTTTTCCCATATTGGGTTTTTTCAGGGACTGATTGTCCAAAATATTTGTGTCAATGTGTTAATTCTTGTGCATGTGTTTGTTTCTGTATTATGATGTGATATCCGCAACAACATTTATTTGAATGTTTACAAAAGGATTTTCATAAATAACTTATCGGGAAATAAGTAGATAAAATAAATCAGTTGTTGTAGTGATAGAATTTTCACAGCCCATGGCTCTCCACGCTCACCCTGCAAGTGCCCGTGTGGCCCTCTAGAGAGCTAGGACTCCATATAGGGAGACCAAGCCCCAAATGAAAACCCACCTGCAATCCTACATAAGATCCAATGCGCAGCCTTGCCCTCCAATACAACAAATCAATAGAATAATCAAGTAAAAGAGTCTATGGATCATGGAATCAATGAGGCACTTCATGGTGGCATGCCCTTCCATAGTGGGCTTTGGCATGTACAAGTGTCTCTAAGTTCAATAAGGGGGTTAGCTATTGATTTTTGGTAGCATCGGATGTGCTCTAGCTCCGAAATTTTGTGGAGGTGGTAGAACACATGAGATCTCCAAGACCTAGAAATCGTTTGGAGAAATTCCACCCAGATGAGGAATTATTAAAATAATTAATATTTTTAATGGATACCTAAGTCTAAACTTAGGAAAATAAAAATATTAATGGGTATTAATAAGAATATGGGTGAGAAACTTCTAAGCGACGAAGATCAAGTCTATTTTAATATTAGTCGTTGATTAGGGAGTTAATCTCGGCCGTTGATTTATCAACAGGAAAAGTATAAGAGGAGGCTTGAGGGTCAGTTGGAAATACACTTGAGAGATCAGTCAGTTCGATTTTTCTAGGGCGAGATTTGTTGAGAAAACCGAACAACTGATATGTGCAGCAAAGGAGCAGGGATAGTTGAAGTTGGAGGATCTTCTCGAGGACCTCCAATACACAACAGAGATAACCAGAGAGACGCCAGAGGAGGCAACATAGACCCAGGGAGATTGATGATAGGCTAGGAAGGGTCCACATATTTCCAGTGCTGGGGTAGAGTAACCCTCCAGCAAAAATCTGAATTTAGCCGGGGAGCAGCAGGATCAACTGAGAAGGGTGACATTAGATCTCCAGGAGGCAGAGGAGGTAGCGCAATGCTGATGCAGTGTCCCAGTGTGCTCCACACAAGCCCACACAACTACTGCGAAGGGGAAACACAATTGTAGTCGGGGACAACCAGTCCAGTTGCCGGAACGGAGAGATTTTGCTGGGTGAAGTGAGGTAATCTCACTTAGGTTTCTGCCAGTACATTTTTATCTTTGTAACTAAATTGCTAAGAGGGAATCTAGAGTTGTATTCAAAACTACTGCTTAATAATAGAAAACCCTCATGGTTGCTGCACCGGTTTTCTCGCATTGGGTTTTTCCAAGGACGTTTGTCCAAAAATAACAGTGTCCCTTGTGTATTTGTCTCGTTCTATTTTCAGTTCATGATCCGTATGTATGCATAAAACGCAATAGTGTTTTCATCGATGTTTAATAATTAAATAACTTGTTGAATGTAAAAACAAGTAGGAGATGATAAAAAGTGATTGCAATAGGATTTCTGATGTGTAGATTCATAAATTTTCAGTTGGTATCAGAGCATTATAGATCATAGGAGATTGAAGACACCAGCCGAGAGATCCAAAGAATTTGAAGCAGAGAGGCAGCTGTCCCGAGTGACAGTGCTGTTCCAGAGCCAGAGGCACAAAGGGAGAGTGACGCAGTGCAAAAGAGGTGACGCAGAGGCTCACATAGTGCCTGCATCAGCATTCTGAGCCAGGTGAGGGTGACACAGTAGCTGGGAGGAGCCCACGCAATAACTGCGTCAATTGTCTAGGCTAGTAGAAGCAGAGGGGTAGATAAGGCCTACGCAGAGCCATGTCATCTTTCTAGACCAGGAAGGAGTGATGCAGTGGCCAGGAGGAGCTGATCGATCTCACGCAGTGATTGCACAGAGCCAGAGGAGCTCAGATTCCTTAGTTGCTGGGCCTAGGGGAGAAAAGAAGATTCGATCTGAGGAGCTGGTGGGACGTTGTTGTTGTTGGTGCAGAACAATGTTTGTGGAGACAGTGCCGAGGTAGAGGGAGTCACTAGCTTGACAGATTTTTCCAGAGGAGTGATTCGACATTTGGCTAGAGGATTTCTGTGAAGGAAATCAGGACTCAAAGGGAGTCTAGAGGAGCTTGTTCCTTGGAGGATTTCTTGCGCCAAAGAAATCCAGATCCGAGTCTTGTTGGATTAGCAGCAGGATAGGGAGAAGGGAACCAGTCCTATATTTTTTTGAGCAGAGATGGCGGTCAATGGATTGAGGGATCAGGACAGATTGGATGGAGCATCCAATTTTGTCATCTGGAAGGCCAGAATCTTGGCAATCCTAGACAAACATTGCATCAAGGACTATGCCTTGAAAGTAGTTGTTGTTTCGGTCAGTGCTGATTCGCTGCAGAAGTACAAGGAGGCCCAGGCAAAAGCTAAATGCATGATTCTAGATGGGGTCAAAGATCATGTGGTCTCACACATTGCTAAGAAGGACACGACAAGGGAGATGTGAGAAACGCTAACCACCTTTTACCAAGGCACTTCCGTCCAACGGAAGATGCTATTGGATTTTAGGCATCTGTGGTTCATTTCTTTTGAACTTAGTCTCAGAGTATCCACAATAGGAACCATATTTTTTGTCAACGTTTCAAATCCCAACAGGGATCCATCATCAGGACCAATCTGAATGATGATAGAAGAAGAGCTTTGTGAAAGGATAAATAGTTAAAGAAATATTTTTATTGAAAGTCGGCTAATAACTTTATTTTAATTTT
>APFE030438809.1:39607-65910 GCA_000404065.3 Pinus taeda
TACATTCATAACAGATGGGTGAGAGAGCACATGGCTAGCTCAGGTGGAGGAGAAAATGGCACATCGAGCTATCTAGTGGTTGCAAGGCATTGTTGGCTGTTGGCTAAGGACCATCTAGGAGAACATTTTTCTTCTATAAACACTACCCACAAGTGGTGGGTAACAAGGACAATAACATAATCTAATTGGCAAGCAACATTAGCATTTGATCTAAAAAAATATTCCTAATTTGATCTTGTTTGCATCATTTCAAGAGTAATATTGTCACTAGCTCATTGTCTCCTAATTTACAAAATCAAAACTGTGGACGTTGCACTCCTTTTTTCTAAAAAATTACTAGCATTTTGCAACTTGGACTTTGAGGGAACACTTTTTATTGTCACTTGCTTTGGAGGCTGATTTTGTGTTCCTAATTGTAAATTTGATTGGTAAGGTTTTTTTTAGCCCTTTTGTTATCACTGAGTATCATAAAATGAGCATTGTTTTGATTGTCATACAGGAAGTGGCTTCTAATTGGTTCCATTGCTTTAAGCTCATCTTGGTAATAAACACATCATAATCATAATCCTGGAATAGTGTAATTCACTCTTAAAGCATTTGATCTCCATATTGTTATAAGAGTAATCTAAATAATCCCAAGAATTTCTAATTGCATAAATATATTGGCATTGTCTAAACTCGCACATTAGCATTGTTAAAATGAACATTGATCTTAGTTTATTGTCATTTCATAACCAATTGTTCATTGTAAGATTGAATTACTTTAGATTGGCATTAGATATCTAATTGGTGCATCTAGTATTCTTTTGGTGAAGATTGTCCTCATAATTGTTAATTACTTTTTTTGTTATCATTCTATATCGAGTACCTGTTGGGATAATTTGTCTTGAAGCATCTAACAAGCTTCACCTAAAGATAATGACTCATCTCACATTTGCATTCTAGGACTAGACTTGCATTTAATTAACTTACAACCAAGCATAAGCTTGCTTGATAGAAAGATAGGACCACCCTTCTCACTTAGCTTGCGAAAGATAGACCCTCGTTAGTAGTTAACATAGTGACCTTGTAGTCGTCAGAGCCACAATCTCTGCAATGCCGGAGGCATTGGGTGGTTAGATTTCAAGGGGAAGGATCGTTAATCAAGCTTCAACTTGCTTCCCCTTGCTTTCTCTCCACAACTTATTCTCGAGACTACCCTCAAAACAATTGGGATAAGGGATCCAATTAGACCAGGCATATAACCTAAAATAAACCAAGATTCTGCATCTCACCTAGATTATAGGATTCACGTTTCATCTAGGATAGTGAAGAATCCTTAAGAAACAACTGTTCATCCAATAACTTGGTAAATAATTTGTTTAAGCAAGTAATTGACTCCATTTAAGGCATTGGTCTTCCACGATAATCTAATTAAATAATTTAACTTGATAGTAGTTCAACCAAATTGCTAGGCCTTTCGGTTGTGTCTCCCGGACTACCCCCCATAGTTTGTTGTAGGGAGACATCTAGAACAGACAAGGCAGGGATTAGAGTGACAACCCTCGCCTTGAGTGTTGTTTCATCTTGCCTGTACAGTTTAGGCGACAATAGGCAACATCCGCAGAGATAGATCAACTATGTTCTAGGTTGGAGGACCAATTTGCTTTGTATGCAACTATACCTCCAAGAGAGAGGTGGGAAGACATTGAGTTCTAGACTCCATAATTGCGCAGAGCTAGGCAGGGTACATAGAGGAGCAACAATTGCAGTTTACCCCTCACATGGATCATTATCCTTGCTACAGGGGCCCATAGTATTTAGTAGCAGGAGGATCAGTGTCAGATGATGCAGTCAGTTCTGGTGTGACAGTTGCAAACTAGTTGTAGTCAGATGCTGAGGAGCACAGAGTAGTGTTGACAACAATGCAGGAGGCACAATGCAGAATTAACAACAACACAAATTTCTTAGTAGACAGTGCATAAGTTAGTAGTAGTCATAAAATTAGGAGACAGTTGCAATACAGAGAGACAATTGATTCAGTATTTTGGATGCTTCTTAGTTGCAATAACAACAACAGTGAGAGGGAGTGTTATTTGGGTTGCAGTGCAAATGCAGAGTTGGCAGTAGTACAGGTTGTACAGTGTAATGTCAACAATAACACATATGCAACATGGTTTAGCTATAGTCAGTGGCAGATGAATTAGAGTTAGCGCAGTAGTTAGTGGACAGTGGTAGGAAGCTACAGGTGTCAGACATCAACAATGTGCATGGATGATGATGTAGATACATGGTGTTGTAACAGTGCAGCGCTAGAGAACACCTTCCTTGCTAAGAGGGAGGGTTAGATTTTGTAGCATTGGAAGGTGTTATAGTCTCAAACTTTGTGGAGAGGCTAAAACATAGGAGTTCTCTAAAACCCATACATTGTTTATGGAAATTCCACCTAGAGACAACTCAATTAGATTAATTGATCGATAATTAAAAAATGCCTAAGTCTAACTTAGGAAAATCGATTAATTAATAGTCATTTATTGCTGAAGGTGAGAATTCTCTAGAAACTCACACGGATCGACTTAGAGATGATCTCAGACATCAAGTTTTAATCTTGGTTGTTGGTCTCTCAAATGGAGATAATAAGGGGAAGTCGATGGGGTTGATGGAGAATACACTTGGAGAGTGAATTCCTTGGCAGAGGTCGAGTTTCCCAGCTGCAGTGATTCAGCAGAGAGAAGTTCGAGCCATAGAGGGGATGCAGAGACAGTGAGGGGTAGAGTCGGTGAGTCTAGAGGAAGTTTTTTAGTTTCAGAGAGTCAACTACAGAAGGGTCGAGTTTCCTTAGTGGGCTTACACAAAAGCTTTAGAGGTAGAGTTCGATTTGGCTAGACAGAGGGTCGATTTAGTTGTTGGAGGCCAGGAGAATTTCTGGAAGGGCCAGTGAGTCATTCTTAGAGGTTGAGTAGGGTAGACGTATTGATCTATTAGAACTTCTAGGTAGAGCATGTGAGGGTTTGCGTAGCAATGGCGCAAAGGTTGATGTAATGGTTCAAGCAACCCATTTTGAGCCAGTTCAAGAGTTGGGATCAGTGCTGGGTGAGACAAAATTTGTCTCACTAATTTTGTGGCCAATTTATCTTGTATAGGATTGCCAATATTTGGCATCCAGATTGTACTCATCACTGCTGCATAATAATAAAACCCTTACTTGCTGCACCGGTTTTCCCACATTGGGTTTTTCGGGGGACAATAGTCCAAAAATAATTGTGTCCTTTTTATGTGTGTGTGCTAGCATATTTCTTTGTTTCCAACGTTTTACTTTCCGTAGTATTTCTATGGTGAAAATTTGCAATGTGATTTATTCGATATTTACCGTAGCAAATAAACCGCATAATTAAATTTACAGTTAGAAGAATAAATTTTTAGTTGTTGCAGTTAGAGTTGTAAATTTTCACACCACAAACCATACTTCTTTGTACTCACAGTCATTTTCTCTCTCAGAGAAAGAGCATAGTGACTTCACCTTCTAGCTGGGTTTTCCTCTCAAAAGGGTTTCCTAGGTCATATCTTGTGTGAAATGTGTGTTTGAGCTTTTATTTCATTGTTCTCTATTTTCTGTATAATTTTGATTCGCATGCATACACTATTAATTGTTATCTACAAATCTATAAATCTAAAGAGAAAGAAAATTGTAATAGTGTAGATTTTGGATTTTTAAGTATAACTTTATTTGATATGTTGTAATGAACTATCCAGTGGAATATCCACGACAGTTTACGGATCATAAATGAAAATTGGGGTGTTAAAACGAGATAAAAAATGTTCTATATGTAGCAATCCAAGTATCATAGATTTTACAAGAAGGGTCTTCAATAATTGCAACACTTCTAAATCAATTTGAGAGAGATCTTTGTCAAAAGGAATTGAACTATGCTTTTGTTCATATCGAATAATAGAGAAATATTCTCGCTATTTAAAACAATGTAACAAAGAGGGTTTACCTCTTCGAACACAACAATACCACTACTTTATGCTGCCCAAATCAACTTTCACAATTCAAATTTGCAACAAAAGCCTACTTTTACCTCGCTTGATTGTGAATTCATGATGATCATTGAAATGTGCCAAGACATCCAATTCTATTTCTAGATCCTTGTGGTAGAGGTGAAGAGGATCACATCAATGTTAGGATATTTGAACACTTGAGTTAGTTAAGTTCAACTTGGTCTAATGTGTCGTTTATGTAAAAGTTTGTTTCTTTAATATGCATTAGTTGCATTGTAATTCAATAGTCGTAATATGTTCTAGACATAGAATGATATGATAAATCATATTCTCCTCGATACTAACATCTATTGATCCATGGATTAACACTTGATTGGTCCATGATCTCTATTTAAAGAACATGGAGGGTCATGGCTGATGATCGATTTTGATAACTCTCTTATGTAAATTT
Organism: Pinus taeda; assembly: GCA_000404065.3. Classification (NCBI taxonomy): domain Eukaryota; kingdom Viridiplantae; phylum Streptophyta; class Pinopsida; order Pinales; family Pinaceae; genus Pinus; species Pinus taeda. The sequence continues at coordinate 44,040 of APFE030438809.1, forward strand.
TTTCATTTTGCATTAATAAAATTGCCTCAAGTGGCCACGTTGGCTAGGGCTATGGATTGTTTTCCTCTTAGAGGGTTTTAACCATGTAAAAATACTAGTGTTATGATCTTTGATCTGGTTATGTGAGTGGTCACTATAGGTGTATGTCTTGTATTGAATACCCTATTTTCCAAACAATCAATGGATTAAAAGAATAATGGAGATTAAGACATGTTGAAGAAGGGATTGGTCACCATCCTAGATATGTTGATGGAGGAAGGACTCTAACTTGTCAATGCATATCCCAAATAATGTTGGGGAGTGAAGATACCCTTGTTTCATTGCAATAATACTGTTGATAAAATTTGACACCCCTTGGGTTATGTGAGATTGTCAAGGATGGACTCATAAAGATGCATGATAGTTTTATTGAGAAATATAGCTTGAACAGGAGTTTCTTGCACATGTTAGGTGTGAGCATGCAAGAAATAGTTAAAGACAACCTCTAGTGACCACTTAGAAGTAAAAGTGAGAAATGGTACCTTTCTTGTAATTTCACTTAAATAAATACAAGTGAATGTAAAATTTCTTATATTCTCTTTGTCTTAGAAATATAAATGATATATTTTAGAAATTATAGAATATTAGTGAATTTTGATCTATTCTAATCTTATCCATATGCTTTATTGTTGAAATAAGGTGGTTTCTAGGATTAAGCAGATTACTTGCTAAGATATGGGAAATTAGCTGCTAGGATTGAGGAGATTAGGCATAAATAAGACAAGATGGGAGAAGTTGAAACACACATGAGAACAATTGAGAGAGGTGGAGACCAAGAAAGGGAGGAGAGTGCATTTGAGAGGAGAAAATGCAGATCCATTGCAGCAAACAACGAGGGGATTCACACAGCAGCAACATTGTACAATTGTATTAGCGATAGCTGCTGCCTTCTTTTTTCAGTAGAGCCATACATCTATTTCAATAAGTTATACTTCTTTGTTTTGTAGTATTTTTGTTTATGGCACAACTACTATGTTACAGTAGACCGTGGAGGTACCTTTTAAGCTTTGATCATTGGAATGATAAGCTGATTTGAAGGAGAAAATCACTGTGCATGTGTGTTATTCATTTATTGCTTCCATTGTTCATTTTTCCAGCCATGTGTGATAGTTGCATTTTCAAAAATATTCATTTCTATGATTAAATAAGTATAGATCTGATTTATTTAATTAAGAGAAACTTAGGACAACAGTCATCTAGGGCCTTTGGCCTTTGGAAAATTTGACACGCTATGATAAGGCTCTTTGAAATGTTGATGTCTCTATGTCTCTAGGATAGGGTCTTTTGCATGACCAAGTCAAACACCTTATGAATGTTGGCAAATTAGCAGTAGGATTTTGTAGACATTGTCTCAACCCCTTAATACTGCCTTGGTGTGTAAGAATATGGTTAATGGTTTGGTGTGCTAGTTGAAACCATGCTTATTGTCTCAGTTAAAGTTGTCTTGTCTCAAGATCCTTAGATAGATGCAAATGGAGTGTTGTAGCTGTTACCTATCTGATTAGCAAAAGGTCACTAAGGTCCTGGCAAGCCTGTTGGATGGGCACACATAGGGTAGAGACCCTTTGTCACTTTGGCCCAATCCCTTGCTATTTAGATCCAACAACTTCCTAAATGGTCAAGGGAGAAGTCCCAAATATAACCCTAGATAATTTCAAACAAAACCAATGCCTTATGTGGGGTCAAATTGAGGTGGAGGTGTTAACTTTTGGAAAACTGTTTGGCTGTTTATGATATAAATGTGCAACAGAAGATGAAACATTGAATTAATAGACACCAGATCACTGAAAGTATATCATGTGACTAGTTGTTTTTGGTGTACATAATTTAACCTAACCAAATATATAAATAGTTTGTTGTTTGGACTATTGGTTTAAGATTTATAAGTCAAAACAACTTGTTGTCTTGTAGATCAGATTGTAAAAGTCAACGTAAAAAACAGGGACAACAACTTGTAGTGTCCAAGACAACAATCATGCCAGTGCAAATTCACTCCTAGATGTTATGTGTAGGGGTGGGAAGGATTGAGGAACTAATATGAGACTTGAAAGGCTTCTCTTCAAACTATGAGAATTAAAAAAGACAATTTCTAGCAAGCTGGAAATTGTTTTTTCAAAATTTTTGTTAAAACACTCTTGGGCAAATTGTTCGAAGAATTCCAATCTAAAGATAAGCCTTAAATACAGCTTTGACACAACAGAGTTACTAGAGAGATTTCTTGAGTATGAGTGTTGGAGATATTTAGTATTATTACAGATTTACATAGGTACAACCATCAAAATAAATTCAGATCTGCAAAATATCAGTTAGATATAACAGTACAATATGCCCATATAAAACATGTATGCACCCTTGGACTAGATCTATCAATAAACTCAATTTCTCCAAGAGTTTTAACTTGCTAGTAAGATAAATCAATTAAAATTAGCAAGTAAATAGTCTTAAGCTAATGCAGAAAAGTAAAAGTTTTGAATTTTTTAAAAGAATTGAGTGGTCGTTGAGTGAATACGTTGTGCCCAACTTACTTCACTTTTGTTGGAGTGTGAAATTTTCACCTTCTTAAGTTGATCTTGTTGATAGATCAAGGGATTTGGTTTGGTCTCTACGAGAAGTCGCCTCCACTATTGACTTAATACCCTAAAAAATGTTCAAACCCAACTAGGAGCGATCCCTTTTGCACGGTGTCTCTGGTCCTTAGATTGAGTGTATGATGAATACGAACCCTACACAATTTGAAACTCCCCTTTGGAATGGTCTAGTTGCTTGGAGTGAACCACCCTCAAAATAATAAATTCAAGTGGGGTTTCCCCTAGTTCACCCTCTCCAAATGACTAAATAACCCCTTAGTGGTTCAACCTATTAACTGATGTGTACATTTATTTTTTATTGAGTTTATTAGCTTATATTAACAAGAGCAAGATTAAGAGAAAAAAATACAAATTAAATCCACTCCACACAATGAACATAAAATATATGGATAAAGGTTTGCAAAAAGTGAGCTCTTTTATTAAAATGATGGCACTAATGTCATAGGACAACTGTGAAAATTCCTTGAATGCAAGCACTGGAGTTAATATTCTAATTGTTAACAGTTTATTTGTCTTTTGAATTATTATTCGGCAAATAATGATTAAATCATTGATGCAATATTCACAATAAAAAATGTTGTGGAAATATAAAAATACGGAACTGAGAAATAGATGCATACACACAAAATTAACACCGTTATTTTTGAACAATTGTCCTTGGAAAAATCCTGAAGGAAAACCAGTGCAACAAATGAGGGTTTTCTTATTATTTTTTCAACAAAATATGAGAGTACAATTGCTTGCCAATCTGGCCAAGCTCCGAAAATTTATCCTAGCAAAATAAACTGGAAGACAACCTTGTCTCCCTTTGCGATAAATCTGGCCTTCTCTAGGAAAATCACACTTCCTTGGAAATTCATAGTACCTGATTGGGTATATGCACTCCTGCCTTCAGAAAATTCGTTCTACCCTAGAAACACCTCCTGGCAAGTTGTCTTGCCTTCCTTTGCCTCTGGAATCAATTTTCCCTACCTCCCAGGAATAGATCTAGGCTCTAGCAAATAAATCAATGCTCCTTTTGGCAACTCACACTCGAAATATCGCTAACTCGCATTGCATAATTTGACCTACTCTGCAAGTAATTCGACCTCCCATTTCCTGCCTCTTTGAGACTAGAAAATCATTGGGAATCTCTTCTTTGGATCTTTCCTCTCAATCTCTCTTGAAACCCTCCTTCAATGCCTTCGCTAGCTTTAAATGTGCCCTTGTTGAATACTGCAACTAGGTAGTTGAACTGCTCAACTCGTAATTGATATTCTTGATGCCTCTTCTCCAATCCCTCGACTTGCTCTTATAATCTTCTATTGGACCTCAAACGACAAAGATCTAATCCTAATCAATGAATTAGATCACTTTGACTCCATCAATAGAAGTCTCTAGCGGAAAATCAAATTACCTTAATTAATTAACTTTAATTAACCAATTTCCCTAAGTTAGAATCAAGAAATAATTAAATTATTGGCTAATTAATTTAATTAAGGCGTTTCTGAATCTTATCTCACGAAACCTTTTTTGGATTTTGGAGATCTCGTGTTCCTTAACCTCCTAGACATCATAGAGACTAGAACACATATCCGCTGCTACCATAAACTAACAACAACAACAACAAATACACGAAGGGAGGTTGGCCTTTTATGGAACAATATACAATGCCCAGTTAATGGCTAGTTTTGTAGGCTTTAAGCCTGCACAAATAATTCCTGCAGATAGATTCTCAATAAAACAAAAAAGATTCAATGGCAAACACACACATTAGCACTGAGATTTTACCTTGGAAACCCAAAACCGGGAAAACCAACAAGATTTTTTCAAATATGTTATCTTTATATTAGCATCCATAAACTCCCAATCTTAAACCCTCGATTAGAATACAACATAGCTCCTTTGACCGGATCTACAAAACCATGGGTTCCAAGTAGTCCTCCTCAAAATATTATTATTACTAGTCATCCACAAGTTGGAGACTTAGTAATTTTTAATAAAATATTAATTATAATTTTTTAAATTTCCCTACAAGGGGTCGACTTGGCTAAAATTTACCAATTTGGTCCACATCTTCCTTTGCTAATGGTGTAGTAACGTCAACATGAAGAACAATGAGCTAAAGTAGCTCAATGTTCCACTATTTTCCCTTAACGAAATTCGACATGGTCCATGAGGTGGCATGACTTGGAGAGGAACTTGATTTGGTCTCTTGGAGGAATATTTATCTTCTAACGCCTACTCTCTTGGTCCTTTTCTCAACTAATTTGTCCATGTGGTCTCCAATGGATAGTTAGACCCTCTAAAAGCTATTTGACTTCACCAACAACTATCTTGACTTGAATTTTCCCTTTAGTAATTCGACTTGGCCACTTGGAAATTGGATTTCCAATGCACTTGATAGCTTGACAATTCTAGAACTTGGGTATGGCTAGATCAACTTGGATCTAAACTAGTTCTTTCTAAAAAAATTTATATTCTGCATGGAATTACCACATCACCACTTGCTTTGCCACATCATTTGCCCCTTGTGATTTTTCTTTAACGCCACAATGGATCTCTAAAATATAGCACTTGGGTTTTTTCCTTCACTCTGCTAATCATTTTTGTTGTAATGCATGTATGATTCTTTCCAATTATCCCCCTATTCTGCCACTTGGAAACGTGTTTGACATATTGACCAAGTTTAACCAAGTTGTAACTGGCCATTGCTACCTCTAATTGGAAAATTGGATCATGGCATGTACTCCTCTCATCAAACTGAGGTATTTAAGACTTAGTTAAAAATTTTACCATTGGGACCATTGCGCATTTGGAGCCATGTATTGCCTTGGGAAATTTGAAAGCTATAAAAAATGGGTCTGCCATGCATGATAGTAGTTTGAAGAATAATGCACCAAAGCCAAGGCCACTTACAAACTCTACAAAAGCAGGTTCACATAAAACTATAAGTCCTCAAGTGTGATCACCTAAGTCTTTCCAATATTATACACGACAATATGCACCTAAAGTGAACTATAAGGGACCAAGCATGGTTCGACCAAGACAATAAGATACAAACCCAAGAACAAGGCATGGGCCTGGGATACCTAATACAAAATCTCACATGGTTGTTATAATGCTTTGACTTCTGGCCTTGGGCTTGCAATGGTGATGATTAAGTGTTGAAAAAGTTTTTATGTAAGTAATTAGAGATTTCCACAGTTATCATATTGTTAGAATTTTCTGGAAGAGGACTGTGTAGTAGATTTGATTCGTCCGATGTTTTGAGTGGACACTCCACCCCTCATCAGGGACTAGAAAGTTTGATGTGTAAACGAGTGCTGAGGATTCCTTATATAGGAAAAGGTTACCAACAACTCGTTAGAGAAAATTAATAAATTAATCAAAACCTAGGTCAGAGGTTATAATGTATCCATTTTTAGTTTCCCTTATGATGCAGCTAGGACGAATTTCAAGGGTTGGTGACAACTTGGTCACGTGAGTGAGATTTCATTACCAGTGGGCCTAGAGGGTTTTTGAGGAGTTTTATGGGGTTGACGATGATCACTCACTGCATTTCATCATTAGGGTCAGTTCCACACAACTTATTCTTGGTTCTGCCGCATTTCGACAATTCCCATAAAATGGTGTTATTATTGAGCATATCTTAATTAAATATGCTTAAAGTGTCATTTTGAGAGGAATATTTGATGAAACACCTTAGTGTAATATCTCGTTGGAATTGGAATGAAAAGATCTACAGGATTGGATGGTGAAAAGTGACTTTAATTAGTCAATTAAATAAAAAAAGGGAAAATGTTTAATTGAGGAAAATGTCCCAGTGACTATAATAAAATAAAATAAGATAAAAGGGAGAAGCTTCTAGAGCGATGTTGGGATGGGGTCCCTGAGTCAGTTTTGGGGTTAAGATAACCCAAGTTTTGATGTATTTTTTTGTAAATAATGTAAAGTCTCCATGATTTGTGGATGCGGAGCGTGTAGATGATCAGGAGTCAAAGGGGTTTTAGCCCCTTGTTTATGAAAAGTTTGAGTCGGTTTTGAGATCCACTGTATGAAAAAGGCTATAAATAGGTGTGTCTTAGAGATGTCTATGAAGATATCAATGTAATGGGTCAATAGAAGAATAGTATAGCGCAGAAAAGTGGGTCAGATAGGGGAAGAAAGGATCTGCAGCTGAGTGCGCAGAGGCCTAGCTAGAGTTCGCAGCTGAGTGCACGGACCCCTGTAGTTGAGTAAGAAGGGTAGTTTTGAGTTTGTTAATTTGAACTGAAGATCAATAAAGAAAGTTACTAAAGAATTCCTGTGCATATATGTTTATTTCTGTTAATGCCATTAATATTATATGTTGTCAATGAATAATGTGTTTATGGAATATTGATCTAATGATGCACAATTCTCTCAAGTAAGTCTTAATATATGTATGCAATGCATGTTAAGTACTTTCGTGAAGACGCTGATGAATTTTGTTGTGTCTATTAAATAACTTAAGTAGATCTGCGCAAAAACTAATTTAGGTTTGTTCTCTGATGCGCGTAAGTGGATAAATCGACTGTTAAGGGTCCGCAAAGGCTGATCATAAAACCTTCGGGAAGGTCTGAAGACCGTTTAATAGAGTTGTAGTACAGAGCCCTAAGGGCTTATTGATCTATGCGAAGGCATATATAGGGTGCTAAAAGACATCACACTCATCTTTGGATGCAAAAACTTGGTTCTTGCATCCCCCCATATTGTTTCGGGTGAGACTGTAGCCCGCGTTACGTGGGTTGTTGCCGAAAGGGCTAGTAGTGTAGGGATTTGTTGGTTGGCACAACTAACTCTGAACTATTGATTTGGGGTAGCATCAGATGTGCTCTAGCCACGCAAATTGGTGGAGAGGCTAAAGCACATGAGATCTCCAAGACCCAGAAATGGTTTGGGAAAAATCAAACAAGTTTGGGAGATATTAAAATAATTAATATTTTTAATGGAGTTCCTAAGTCTAAACTTAGGAAAAATAAAATATTAATGGGTATTAATATAAAACTGAGTTAGAATGGTCAAAAGTCATGGATCAAGCCAAATCTAATCTTAGCCGTTGATTAGAGGTTTAATCTCGGCCTTTGATGGACCAACGAGAAAAGTATAAGAGGAGGCTTGAGGGTCAGTTGGAGGACACACCTCAAGAGAGATCAAGAACTCGATTTTCTAGGGCAGGGTTTGTTGAGGAAATTGAGTAAGTGATCTGAGTTGCAGCTAAGGGGCAGTGAATACATGGTAGAGAGGTAGAGTTAGTACTAGGAGGATCAGCTCAGAGCCGGGAGAGGGACGCAGAGCCAGCTAGAGGCCATGCATAGGCAGCCAAGAGCTGCGCAGAGCTAGAGAGGGCCAGTGTGTGAGACGCAGAGGGTCCAAGGGCTGACGCAGAGGCTCCAGAAGTTAACGCAGAGCCCAGAGAGGCTGAAGCTGGGCCAAAGAGGTTGATGCAGGGACTAGAGGCAGCACTGGGAGCATTTCGTGGGACAGACTGAGAGCTAGAGAGCCGAATAGGGTGACACAGTCCCTATTAGAGTGACTTAGAGCAGTAAAAGCTGCATTGTTGCTATGGGATCATTCATTCAGTGATTTAGCCAGAATATCTGTCTCCGACTGAGACGTACTACTGCCGAGGGCATTCTCTATTGGGTGAGCCATTTCTAGCACCCAGGTTGTATTCTGAAACTGCATAATAATAAAACCCTCTAAATAGCTGCATCGATTTTCTCGCATTGGGTTTTTCTGGGGACATTAGTCCAAAAACAACAGTGTCAGCTGTGTGCTTGTTTACTTTCAGTTGATGATCTGTATGTGTTGATATTGTACTTGTATTTATTTTCAGTATTTACATGGTAAATAACTTGTTAAGTAATTGAACAAATAGGAAGAAATAAATCAGATAGTACAGAAAGAATTTCTAACGGGTTAGACTTAGAAATTCCAACATGGTATGAGAGTGTGGTTGCAGATCACAGGATAACTGAAGGCATTAGTTGAGCAGAGCAGTAGCAGCAGAAAACAATTGTCCCGAGTGACAGACGATGTTCCTAGCAGAAAGTAGCAAGGAAGGGGTGGCGTAGAGTACTTGTGTCATCAGTTCGAGCCAGGAGGAGGATCAGCACAGTGGCAAAGAGGAGCAAACCTAACCTATGCAGTGCCCATTCATCTTTCTTAGCCAGGAAGGATTGACGCTGTGGTCAGGAGGTGCAGATTTTGCCGATGCTGGGATTGCGCAGAGCCTAGAGGCTTAATTCTTCAAGTTACTGAGGTATAGGGGGCTGCGAATAATTTGCGGCGCGAAGATGATGGGGTACTGTGGTTAGAACAGTACCTAACAGGGCAAGACCAACGAGGAGGGATTTCCAGAAAGGAAATCGAGACTCAGAGGGAGTTGAACCGAGGACTTCCAGGAGGGAAGTAAAGAGACTCAGAGGAGTCAGAAGAAGAGCGACAAGATGGCAATGAATGGGCAGAGAGATCAGAATAGACTGGACGGAGCTTCCAACTTTGTAGTCTGGAAGGCCAGGATCTTGTCCATTCTAGACAAGTATTGCATCAAGCACTTCGTCTTGAAAACGATAGCGTTCCCAATTGACCCAGCTGAAAATGACAAGTATTAGGAGGCAATGGGCAGGGCAAAGTGCATCATCCTTGATGGGGTCAAGGAACATGTCGTGCCGCATTACGCCGAGAAGGACATGGCAATTGAGATGTGGGAGGCCCTGAAGAAATTATACTAGCATACTTCCATGCAGAGGAAGATGTTACTTGAAAATCAGTTGCAGTCATACCAGATGCAGAAGGGAGAGTAGATAGATGTCTTCCTCGGTGGATTGAAGGAGATCCAGTTAACTTACATAGGGGCCCAAGCTAACTTATAGAGGGAGCTGCCGTACAGATGCAACAGTGGCAGTGGTAGGACCATGGGCAGCAGTACAGAATGCAGCAGTGCAGAGGATGTTGGGGAGGGAGGCCTAGCATCAGCACAAGGACCGATGCTGGATGATCAAGGTGATACTCAATGAGTATTACTAGAGCACAGTGCTTGCTAAGAGGGAGTGTTGATTTGAGGTTGCATAGGATGTGTCCATGAAAATTGGTGGAGAGGCTAAAGCACATGAGATCTCCAAGACCTAGAAATGGTTTGGGCAGAATCTAACCGGTTTGGGAGATATTAAAATAATTAATATTTTTAATAGCGTTCCTAAGTCTAAACTTAGGAAAAATAAAATATTAATGGGTATTAATATAAAACTGAGTTAGAATGGTCCAAACGTCATGGATCAAGTCAAATCTAATCTTAGCCATTGATTAGAGATTTAGTCTCGGTTGTTGATGGAACAACGAGAAAAGTATAAGAGGAGGCTTGAGGGTCAGTTGGAGGACACACCAAGAGAGATCAAGAACTCGATTTTCTGGGGCAAGGTTTGCTGAGGAAATTGAGTGAGTGATTTGAGTTGTAGCTGAGGGGCAATGAATACATAGCAGAGAGGCAGAGTTAGTACCAGGAGGATCAGCGCAGAGCCGGGAGAGGGACGCAGAGCCAGCTAGAGGCTACGTAGAGGCAGCCAGGAGCTGCGCAGTGTTAGAGAGGGCCGGCATGTGAGATGTAGAGGGTCCAGGGGCTAATGCAGAGGCTCCAGAAGCTGACGCAGAGCCCAGAGAGGCTAGCGTTGGGCCAGAGAGGCTGACGCAGGGCGTAGAGGCAGCACTGGGAGCATTTCGTGGGACAGACTAAGAGCTGGAGAGCCGGATAGGGTGATGCAGTCCCTATCAGAGTGACGCAGAGCAACAGAAGCTGCATTGTTGCTGTGGGATCATTCATCCGATGATTTAGCTGGAATATCTGTCTCCGACTGAGAGGTACTACTGCTGAGGGCATTATCTGTTGGGTGAGCCATTTCTGGCACCCAGGTTGTATTCTGAAACTGCATAATAATAAAACCCTCTGCATAGCTACACCAGTTTTCCCGCATTGGGTTTTTTTGGGGACATTAGTCCAAAAAAAATGGTGTCACTTGTGTGCTTGTTTACTTTCAGTTGAAGATCTGTATGTGTTGATACTGTACTTGTATTTATTTTCTGTATTTACATGGTAAATAACTTGTTAAGTAATTGAACAAGTAGGAAGAAATAAATCAGATAGTACAAGAAGAATTTCTAATGGGTTAAACTTAGAAATTCCAACATGAACTTGGGTCAGGACCCCCTATGCCAACAAATGGTTCTGTTGCCGGGATCGGGATCTGCTTGAAAGAGATGTGTGATGTCGCATCACTGGAATCCGACCAAGAAAGAAATTGAAAAGTGGTTGGATTAGAAGATTCACCAGTTCGCGATGCAAGAAAACAGGAATCCGCGGCTACCAAAAGAAGAGTGGTAGAACAGATATCTGTATACAGAGATACATGAAATCTTCTTCGGTGCTTTTACCATTGAACTGTACGAGTGGTTAGCTAAATTGACAGCCAGCCAAGGAAGGTGGAAGCTTGATAATCCTATAATTTGGACTCTTGAATTAGTGCGACAATTAGAAGCCTATGAAAATCAAATCGTGTGGGCTGTGGATCATTGGCTTGGTCGGATTCTAGGAGGATTTGTTACAGAATTCATAGTCGATACCTTAGTCAGCTAAAGCGAAGTGGAGCGACGATTTTTCAAGGGACCGCGAGGTAAGTATTTGAGATCTTTGAATACCTGGATTAAAATGTTGTTATGTGAAAAACAGGTTATGCCATTGCCTTGATGTTCAGAGCTACGCGAAGTGGAAAACTCGTTAGAGATCGAGAGATATCAGGTCCTGAATATAGCCCGTTGATCGGACCTCCTTAAAGTGACGACAAGGGAGCGGTACAGGCTTCGCTGCGGAGTGTTGTCCAACTGATAACACAGTGTTTTCTGCGGACACATCATCCATCCACTCCACATCCACCGCATACACCTTCGCCCACACCTCCACCACCACCACCACCATTTAACATGTCAAACACAATGAAGTTGCCGATTTTCAAGGGCATAGGGAGGGGAGATACAGAGCAGTTATGGTTTGTTGCGAATGCTGTGTGGACAACGCAACAGATTACTGATGACTACATAAAGAAGGCACAATTGGTTACCGCTTTGTAGGATCGCGCGCTGTCTTGGTATATTAAGCACTTTTCTGATAATCCTCTAGCATCGCCGGCAGAGACTAGGGCAGCCTTAAAAAATGCGAGTTCTTGATGATTGCAGGGACTATTCTAGGTCATTCAATATCTCAGAAAGGAATGCAGGTGGACCCGAATAAGATAGCCATCATCCAAAGGGTCCCACCTCCGCAAAAGCAGAGGGATTTCAGAAGTTTTCTAGGCTTAGCTGGATACTATAGGAGATTTATAAAAGACTTCAACAAGTCAACTTCTCCTTTATTTGGGTTATTGGCCAAAGACTCCAAATTTTTATGGTCAGAAAGTTGTTAAGAGGCCTTGCACACCCTAAAGGAGAAGTTGACTACTGTACCTATTCTCCGAGGCCCAAATTGGGCTCTTCCTTTCCATATACATGTTGATGCCTCTCACAAAGCCATAGGAGCAACTGTAGGCCAGATAGATGACAAGCTACCTTATGCCATTTACTTTATTAGTAAGAATCTGTCAAAAGCCGAACTGAACTACACAGTGATTGAAAAGGAGCTCCTAGTTGTTGTGCATTCATTGAACAAATTTAGGCATTGCATTACAGGTTACCAAACATTTGTACATACTGACCATGCTGCAATTAAATACTTGATGAATAAACCTAATGTAAATGCTGGGATTATTAAATGGTTACTTTTATTGCAACAATTTGATTTAACTATTATTGATAAGCCTGGCAAGGAGAATGTTGTTGCAGATTTTTTATCCAGATTGACTTTGCCTGCAGGGGAGGAAGGAATGGCTGATGATTAGTTATCGGATGAACACTTATTCGCCACTTTAGTTCTCTCTCCATGGTTTGCTGACATAGCAAATTACTTGGTGTTTGCACAGTTTCCACCAAATTTGTCCTCCAAGGAAAAGAGCAAGATTGTGAGGAAGAGCGCCCCATTCACTGGGATTGGGGGAACCTCTTCAAACTAGGCCCGGATCAAATTCCGAGAAGATGTGTCAAGGAGGAGGAAGTATTTGACATCCTTTTGACCTGTCATGATGGGCTTTGTGGAGGTCACTTTGCAGCCAAAAGGATAGCATTCAAGGTGCTACAAGCTGGTTATTATTGGCCCACTCTTCACTAGGATGTGTGGAGGTAGACTAGTTAGTGTGATCGGTGCCAAAGGATGCGAAAACCTACCCCATGGATGAAATGCCTCTGCAACCTCAAGTGACTTTCGAGCCATTTGACAAGTGGGGCATGGATTCATTGGACCCACTGACCCTCCATCCAGGCAAAAGAAATACATCATTGTGCGCACTGACTATTTAACCAAGTGGGCTGAAGCCAAGGCCATCAAAGTAGCAACATAAGAGAAAGTGGTTGAGTTCTTAAGGGAAAATGTATTTTATAAGTTTAGGTAACCTAGAGAACTGGTCACTGATCAAGGCAGTCAATTTACATCTCACTTGATTGAAAATTTCTTAAGCCAGCACATGATCAAGCATAGAACATCCACTCCTTACCACCCACAAGCTAATGGGCAAGTGGACATCACCAACAGAGCCTTGGAAGGCATTCTGACCAAAGTGATTAGCAGCAACAGAAAGGACTGTGCAGATAGATTATTTGAGGCCACTTGGGCCTAAAATACCACCTGAAAGACTACCACTGGATTCACTCCTTATGAGCTGATCTATGGGAAGAAGGCCCTGCTGTCCATCGAATTTGAATTCACACCTTAAGAATGGCATCACAACTAGATCTAGATCTCACAAGGGCACAACAAGAAATATTGCTCCAGCTGAATGGGTTAGATGAATCTAGGATGCAGGCCCTCCTACACACAGTGGTGACTCAAGTTCAAAGGAAGATTTGGCATGACAAGAACATAAAAGACAAACAGTTTCAAGAAGGTGATTGGGCTTTGTTGTATGATTTCAGATACAAGGATTTTAAAGGCAAATTAAGGACTAGATGGTTAGGGCCTTATGTCATAGAAAAATGTCATGATAATGGTTCAGTATAAATAAGAACTATTGATGCAGAGGCTATCCCTTTACTTGTCAATGGGTACAGATTGAAGGTCTACAAGAAGCCCTTGTCAAAGCAAGAATTCATCAATGGCATCAACAAGAGAGTGATGGTGGCAGAGCAAGTCTCAGCTTCTACCCCATCAAGTCCCTAAAAAACGAAAAGAAATAAAAGAAAAAAGAGAAAAAAAGAGAAAAAAGAAAAAAAGAAAAAATAATAAAGAGACTCAGGTGAAAACCTCCATGAGGCACCTAAAGCCAACTATTGGGTTGAAAACCTCTTGAGGTGGCCCAATGGTGTGAAAAAAAAAGATTTTTGGGTGAAAACCTTTTTTGAGGCACCTAGGGCAAACAGCTAGGATGAAAACCTCCTTGGAGGCAGACTAGTTGTTTTCAAAAGAGAAAAAAATAAAAAAAAAGAGAAAAAAAAAAGTTTCAAAATGTTGTTTGCAGGTCAGCAGGAGGGGGATCAGCGCAACTTGAGAGGAACAGAAGGACCTACACAATCCATATTTTAATTCCTTCATCTCATATTCTTCATTATTCCATTGGTCCTTCCATTTATGAACTCCTCCAACTTAGTTTACACAGGCTCTATGTTTTCTACAGGATTCCCTGAAAACCTACAAGAGTTTCCTGTAGGAATTACAATGGCTTTGGAATCCCAAGAAAAGTGACCCTAGAGCAAGGGGATGACTAGCCTATGTCAAAAAAATAAATAATCACTCCTTCACATCATCACCATGCCTTTCATCACCTTGTTACTCCTGCATCCATCCAATAAGTCAATTAAAAAAATATACAGTTTTCAAAGAAGAAACAAACAAATAGAAGAGGGTGAGAGAAGAGGATAGAGGGACAATACCTGAAGGCTATACCTCTCACCTACCATTCACTAGAACCCTTCTCTACTCATGTCAACAATCCTCATGCTCCAAAAATGAAAAAAGTATGAAAGTTTAGGGGAGAGGCAGCTACAGGACATCTTGTAGGTTTCCTGTAGGAAATCCTGTAGCAACTTATCCCACAAAAGAAATTCCATAGGGTTGCAACCATCTTCAACATAAAGATTCCAAGGTTAAGGAAGCTCCTCCAGAGCTCAGCAACAGCAGCAAGATCATCAACATCACTCTCTAGTATTTGCACATCCAAGGAAACAAGCATCAAAAGAGGCCAATAGAAAAAAATATGCAGCAAATACACAACACAGGGATATTATTCTCCAACAAGCATCATCATCAAAGCATCTTACCCATAGGTATGTCATCTTACTCATGCTCTCTCGTTAGCATGATATGATAAAAATTGTAGGATTATGTAAGAGTTGGTTTAATAAGCAAAGGTGGCCAGTTAACTTGGCCACCTTTGGCCAATCGATAAAGAGAAAACAATTAGACCACTCCACGCATGGCAATAGTCAAATCAGAAGAAAAAGGAGATAATGCGAAAAATGGTTAAGTTATGGAGGAACGAAGTGGGAGATGATTACGAGGTAAGTGGAATGATGGACTAATTGTGGGACCAACAGTCCAAAAGGAGTCGTACTTAGACAGCCAACACACTATCCCACACGATCATCCATATAAGGAAATAAAACACTGATTCCCACACTAAAAGAGCATTCACAATCTCAAGAATTCATCGAAATTCTTGAAGCAGCACCTACAGGAGACAGTGAGCATTTTGTAGTGCAGAAGCACGTACAGGATCCTACAGGATACAAAGCAGCAATCTACATGATTATCATTGGGCAATAAGGGAGGAGAGATCAAATGGTGTCCTCATCAGAATGTAACTAGTGAGGTAGGAGCTATACCTTCCCATGTTTTCTAGTTAAAAAGAAGAAAAAATCCTCATTTGGTTAAGGAAGTTGCAGTCTAGGGGAATTATATTGCCAACTTAACATTTAAATCTCTCTCACCCACCAAAATTCTTGAATTATATCCACACAAGCCTCCACAATTACCAGGGTAATATGACAGGGGGTTTTAACAAGAGAGAACCCACAAACACAGTAAGAATTCATCAACACCCTCCTATAGTAGAAATTTTCACAAGGCACAATTGGATGGGGTTCTTTGAAAGAATGAGGATATGATGATGCGGTGGTCAGAGAATTTGTTCTCTCACTCATACCCCTCACTAGGACCCATGCCATTG
This sequence comes from Pinus taeda, assembly GCA_000404065.3. Lineage (NCBI taxonomy): Eukaryota > Viridiplantae > Streptophyta > Pinopsida > Pinales > Pinaceae > Pinus > Pinus taeda. The sequence goes on from APFE030438809.1 coordinate 59,968, forward strand.
CTGTGGTGAAAGGCCTATCACTGGTAATCACCTCTGAAGTTATAAGTAGAATCACCACACTCCCTTTAGGGTTACCTTGGAGAAAAGAAGATAAAGATAACAACACCCTTGCAAAGAAGAAATTCTTTTGGAAGGGGAGGAGGCAATGGAGGACAAAAATGGGGTTAGAAGAGAAAGCATTCCATACCCTTGGAAGGAAGTTAGTTACCACCTCATTAAATATATATCATGTGAAGGGAGATAAAGTGTGGTGTATGGATACCATTTCAGAGTCCTCCAAGAACTGAGATTTGGAGCAGACACACCTCCTCAAAACAGATTAAGTATACCCTAATTTCTTCTTCAATCAATGATAGATATGAGCTTCAAAGTGTAGGAGGGAAAACATCGACAACTAGCCCATCATGGGGTGATCAAACTTATCCTAGAAGATGCTCTACAAAACCTAAGACTCCCTATTACATGGACAACTTTCAGAGACATGCGGGTAGAGGGAGAAATCCAAGCTCTTGAATATGACAAAAGCCCCACTACTAGTGAGAGGGATGAAGAAACATAAGGAGAAAATGAAGAAGAAAAAGAGGAGGAAAAAGATGAAGAAAAGGAAGAGGAAAATGAAGAAGAGACAGAAGAAGAAACAAAAGAAGAGACAGATTAGCAGAGTGAGGAACCAGAGGAAGAAGAGAAAGAGAAAGACAAGGATGAGAAGAAGAATGGAAAAGAGTAAACAGAACAGAAAGAAGAATAGAGGTTTACAGTTCAAGGCAAAGAAGGGGAAGAATCACCAAGGGTATCTCCATAACCCATTGAGAAAGAGGCAACAACTGCTCTTATTGCCCTAAGTACACCTATCAAGTTGAAAGGGAAGAGACAAAGAAAAACCCCATTGTACTTTAGGACAAGAAAGAGCACAAGGATCAGGCAAGGAAGACCTCAAACACCCACCAAAACTCCTATTGTCATTGGAGACTCACCAAAGAAGAAAGAAAAGATAGCTCCTCTTGAGAAAAATCAAGGAGAAGGATCATTAGGACAAACCTCTCCCACATAAAGACCTACAGGAAGCAGAGGCCATCCTACAGGAAACTCAGAAAATGGACCAAGAAGGTATCACTTAGCAAGAAACAAAGAAGGAAGACCCAGAACTCAGAGAACCTAGTCCACAACCCAACCTTAACTCTTATTACAGGTTCATTTAAGGGGGTAGGGTCATCCCATAGAAGTTTACGATCCCCTTATTCTTTGAACTTGAGAAAGAAAGGGCAAGGACACACAGGTGGATGCAAAGTGACAAATCAAAAGGAGTGGAGGATGTAGGCCACATGGAGGAGAAATTGAAGGAGATGGGCAAAGAATTGAGCAACATAAGGGACAAAGAGACAATGATGAAAGCTCAGTTAGAAGCAGAGAATGCATGGCTAAGGGGTCTAGTACAAGAAAGGGAAAGCCAGTTGGCAACTATGGCCAGTTTATCCTTAGAGGCAATCTAGTGCAAGATGCCAGCCAAGCCTTATGCCTTGTATCTCAAGGAACAATGGCTACAATTCCATATTAAGACTTTATCACAGAGAGGCAATATGCCCTTCCAAGACTATAAACAATTCATTGATCTCTGTGATCGAAGCACCTTGGAAGATAGAGAAAATATGTCTGATTTTTACCTACACAACTTGGCCTTGACAGATTTGAATGTGTGGGACCCAAATTCAAAACTAGGAGACTTGCAATTGATGGCCTTAGCATCATGGATGAATCATGAGGAAGCAAGAGCTACAGAGTTGAAAAAGGTAATGGCAAGAGAAGAGACAAAACCACTTATGGTCAAAGTTGAACTATCTAATCCAATGGCTGTCATTAGCACCCACAACCTAATTGCAAATGATCCTAATCTTGCACCTAGGTACCTTGCTGCACAAGAGCAAGCAGTCACACACTTTGAAGACATGTTCAGATTGCTAGGAGATGACAGCATGCAAGCTTGCCAAAGGAGATGGAACACCTTGCCTTACAGCCTGAAAATCTGAGAATACCATTCTCCTCAGAGAATGAGAGAGGCACTAAACAGAAAACCCATGTACAAGCAAGCTCTACAAAGACTCAAAGTCAATTGAATTGGCTTGAGACTCAGTCCATGAATGCTTTTAAGAATGTTGGAAGGAAGGAAAGAAGAAGAAGAAAGAAAGCAGTGGGAAGAGATAGAGAGGAAGGCAGGATTTTAATCACAAGAAGGAGAAACTACAACAGAAGCATGGGATGTCAGGGAGGCCACCAGAGCAATGAAGGACATGGATATAGATTAAGTTGCTCAGAGGATGAGCAACACTTTCAGTAGGGGGTGATGATGAGCCTCATCATTGGGTAACTATATGGACCTTAATACACCTCCAAGCTTATTAAAATAAACTCTTCTCATAAGTCCTTACATGTTTTAACTATATTTTGCTTAATGAGATGAGTAAAAGTAAGATGTATGTCTTGTGGTCTAATGTGCATTGATTGCAGGTTTTTTAGAGCAATTCATGGCATTTTTGGCTAATTAAGGGCAAAAACTCGAATGAGACAAGGAGGAGAGATTATAAGAGATAGATCCTCCTCATTAAATCCTCACTCATACAAATATTCCTCAATCAAATCACACTAGCTCGGAGTTTCAAGCAGTCGAGTCATGGAGATCATGGGTAGCCGAGCCAGTGATAGTTAAGAGCCAGTTCATCTTGAGTTTGGAAAGCAAGCCTCCCTAGATTTAAGGAAGTTGTTGGAGAATTCAGTTGTATAAATAAGGAGGCTTAGAGCCTCATTAAGATTCATATTTTTTATGTGAGAGCACTAAGAATATTCGAGTGCAAGTTTGTGGCAAAACATTGTTATGTAATTTTCTGATATGATAATGAGAATGAGCATTTCCTTGATCTAGCACTGAGTTGATTCAGAGGGCTGAAGATCTTGGGTTAGGGCCCAACCCTCTCAGCAATGGCTCCTCTTCTTGTACTTGTATGTTTAGGTTATTTCATAGATTAATTGTTGAATTGGTTTTAGCATGTTTCATTGCAAATAGTGGTGAATTTGATTAGTTTTCTTCCATTTGTGCATTGCTTTAGCAGTAGCTTTAGAGAGATAAATGAAGACCAAAAAGGCTGATAGAAGGTGGATTTGGCCTCACTCCTCCCTTCAGGGACCATGGTTTGAGGAAAATCTCCTATTCAGCCCCAAAAAGACAGAATTCTGATTTCGTATAGAATTTAGGGTTTTTTGCTACTTAGGCCAACATATTTTCAATTTTCAAGAATAGGTTTCAATTGTTATTTCTGATATATTCAGCTTTGTATTAGATCTCATGGTGTTTCATAATATTCTGCAAGTATTTGCATGCATGAACTAGGCAACTAAATAATGAAATTCTGTTTTCTTAAGTTGATTGGAAATCTTTCTTGTTTGACATGATTCATAGATAAATGTCAGTGATGTATGTATTGTAGGAGTCTCAATAGTGTAGGAATCTCTCATGCCATCAACTCCAGCCTAACCTCATCCATCCATGATCACCAAAAGCCACTAAGTCACTCAACCAATTCATCATTCTATAAGAACAACTTTGCAGGTTTGTTGAGCAAATCTAACCATCTTACAAGCTATGTTTTAAGCTCTGAAGAAGCCCTAGACACTCCCTTGCCTTATCACTTCCATCGTTCCCCTTCCCTAAGCCCTATACCACCTTCCAAATCATTCCTATTGCTCTCGGCCAGATCCTGTAGGAATACAGGGGATCTTGTAGGAGCATTAGGACATCTTGTAGGAAACATTAGGACATCCTGTAGGACGACTTGTAGTGGTCTGTTTTGAGGCTGATTTGTGAAAAAGCATCCAGGAAGATAGGAGAAGACCCTTACTTACTTCCCAAGCCGTCTGACCTTTCACTACCATCTCTAACCCACTTGCCACATCACGAAGAAGATTTAGAATTCACATTTTTCACAAAAAAGGGACGAAAAGGAAAAAAGAGTTATTGTGTTCATTCATGTGCATAGTAGTAGAATGTTTGGTTATTTCAGATTGCATGCCTAGGACAATTAGGATTACACACATGTTAGCTTAGAGTTCTTTTGAAGCAAGGTCTCTTAGTAATTAGTTAGATGAGTGGTGTGTTTAAAGCATTGATTTTAGTCTTTACTTACTGCAGTAATGTTAATTTTAGGCATGTTCTATGCTTAGAGCAATCTATTTCAATTTTCACAGTTAGCTCCATAACTTTTCCAGATTAGCAATTACATCAGCATTAAAGTAAACTACAGATAGAACATAAACATAAATTGCAGAAGATAAGCCAAGACAAGAGGACACAAGATGTGGCGCTAGCCAAGGACAAACCCCAATGTGGGGAAACCCTTGATCAATTCTTCTTATATGTTCTTCAATAGTTCAGTAGAGTGAGAGAGAGAGATAGTACGTTTACAACAGAAGTCAACACTTAGACTTATCTAGATAAGAGCATAGATCATCTCTAAGAAGATGATACATGAGATCAGTTGAAGACATGCTGCTTCAACAAATTCTCCAAGGTGACTCCTTCACCTACCGTTGTGCTGCATTTCGTCATCATGCTGCACCTCACCATGCTGCACCATGTTGCACCCATCATCACTATGTTGCATCTCATCATGCTTCATTAATCATGATTGTACCCTTCACTGTACTGCATTATGTGCCATTGATGCACCATGTTGCCATCCTGACCTATGTGTTGGTTGCACCTTGCTTGCTTGTTGTCCCTAGCATGCTTGTTGTCCTTTGCATGCTTGTTGTTGCATGCTAGTTATCCCTTGCATGCTAGCTGTAACATTGCATGCTTGGTGCATTTGCTGCTAAGAACCATACAACTGTCCCAATGTTGGTTAGCTGTCCCTTGCATGCTACTCTCCTTCGGAGATAGATGCTTTGGATGTTTTGGCAGTTCCCGATAGTTCTGGCAGTTTTGGCTGTTCCCGGCAGTTCTGGCAGCTCCAGTTGTTCCCGGCAATTCCAGCAGTCTCGGTAGTTCTGGGTTTTCCAGGAGTTTCGGCTTTTCTGGCAGTTCCGACTCTTTTGGCTTTTCTGGCAATTCCGGCTTTTCTAGCAGTTCCAGCTTTTCCGGCAGTTCCGACTTTTCTGGCAGTGTCGTCTTTTCCGGATTTTCTGGCTTTTTCGGCAGTTCCGACCTTTCCGACAGTTTCAGCTTTTCCAACAGTTCCGGCTTTCTGCCCTCTAGATCAGGGCAACGTTATTCCTTAGGATCTCTCCTCCTACTAAAACCCAAAGACAAGTAGAGAGAGGAAGAGATCCCAAGTGTGTTGAAATGACTTGAAGGCCACCTTATTTATACTAAATTGTTGAGCACATGTGGGGTTTATTTGGTTGCTGGCCGACCTTGATGAATTGTTGTAGAAATTTCTCATTTCCCACCCCAGTTTTCAGTTTCACCTTATTTATCCCATATAGTTAAATGCCCTTTCCCATATCCATACATTCAACAGCTGAAAAAATAAATTTTTGCTGAAAACACAAATTCTGGAAATTTTACAGAATGCTGGAAAATGCAGAAATAAAAAATCAGCAGGTACAAATAGTCATTTAACACATTTGAACATAGTGATTTTTGGTCAATGTGACCCTGGAAAAACTCCCTACAACTCTTGGGGAAAACCAATTCGAGAGCTCTTCTTTATTTTTGAAAATGCCTTTTTTACAGTGAGAAATATTCAGCAAAAAATTAGCAAGCAAATTTACAACTTATCTCTTTTCCCGTGCCTCACAACAAACTGGAAATTACAGCAAACAGGACAGCAATAAATGCTGTACGGCCTCCTCGATTTTCGTGCCCACTTTCAGCCCTAAATGCTGCTGTACGGCCTGCATTAAATGCATTGTACGGACTTCGATTTGCGTGTAGAAAAATAGCAAACTACTCCT
>APFE030438824.1:0-17517 GCA_000404065.3 Pinus taeda
CCACCTGTTATGCCTTGATACCAAAGGTACATAGAAACAAACTTGGTGCTAGAAGTCATAAGTGTATCTTCCTGGGGTATTCAAACACCTCCAAAGCATACCGTCTCTATGATGAAGTAAATAAGAAGTTTTTTGTATCTAGAGATGTAATTTTTCTTGAATCATCCAAAACTGACAATGTTTTTGAGCAGCAACTTGATCACTTGGATAGATTTGCAAAAGAAAAATCATTTCAAGAATTTGATAATCATATTCCACATCTTGAAGGGGGGATTCCTATACTAGATCAACATGTGGAATCTTCTTCTGAAGAACACTCTCCCCCAGATGAAACTCCAACAATGGGTGATGCTTTAAGTGATGTAATTGATAGAATTGGGAGAATCAATCTTGATTCAGTCCCAGCTCAATCAATGGAGAAGCCTGGACCATCTGAAAAAGTTCCCCCAAAGTGGCTGACAAAGACACTTGAAAGTGTTCATCCTGATGAAGTTGGAAAGACAGGAACTAGAAATTCAAACCGGAAAAATGGAGGTGATGTAGATGACTCTAATTCACCTGTTGATATGGATGTTTCTTATGATTGTGAATTGAACTTGTCTACAGATTTTGAACCAAATTCGTTCAAAGAAGCTGCTTCTCATGATGAATGGCAAGAAGTGATGCAAAAGGATTATGATGCCCTCGTAAAGAATGACACTTGGATGCTGGTTGATCCTCCATTAGGAACCGAACCAATTGGCTACAAGTGGGTCTACAAGAACAAGTATAAAGCTGATGGCTCACTTGACAAGCACAAAGCTAGGCTTGTGGCAAAAGGTTTTGCACAAGAGGAAGGGGTCGATTATGAGGATACTTTTTCCCCCACAGCAAAATGCGCTACCATCCAGACACTCTTTGCCCTAGCAGCTTAGAACGGTTGGAAAGTCCATCAAATGGATGTAAAAACTACTTTCTTGAATGGAGATCTAAAAGAGAATGTTTTTATGTCCCAGCCTGAAGGACTTGCTGTGAAAGGACATGAACATAAAGTATGCAAACTAGTAAAGTCCTTGTATGGCCTCAAACAAGCACCACGAGCCTAGTATGAAAAACTAACTGAGCATCTTCTGAAACTCAATTTCAAACATTATGATCTTGATGATGCAACTTTATTTGTCAAGAAGTTGGAAAAAATAGTTGTATATCTTGTGTATATGTAGATGATCTTTTGATGACAGGGAATAATGAAAGCTACATTGCATCCATAAAGAAGGAATTGGGGAAAAGTTTTGAAATCACTGATTTGGGCTATGTTCATTACTATCTTGGCATTGAAGTAACCCAACATTCGAAGTCCATATTTCTTTCTCAAAAGAAATGCATTGGAGATCTGTTGAATAGGTTTGGCATGACAAAGTGCAATCCTCTTACTACTCCAATGGAATAAAACGTAAAGCTCACATCTATTGAAGGAAAAGAATTTGAGGATGCAACAAAGTATAGACAGCTTGTAGGAAGTCCCAACTACCTAACTACTACCAAACCAGAAATTTTGTTTGTTGTTGGAATCCTCTCTGGGTTTATGCAAAATCCTTGTGAGGGACATTGGTCTATTGCAAAAAGAGTTCTAAGGTACTTGAAGGGAACTCAAGACTTTGGAATCAAGTATACACAAGTGGACGACATCAGCTTGATTGGATACTCTGATTCAGACTTCGATGGAGACAAAGAAACTGGGGTATCTACTTCAGGATATGCTATGAGTCTTGGATTAGGATATGTCTCCTGGAGATCACGCAAACAATCAGTTCTAGCAGATTCCATAACAGAAGCAGAATATGTGGCAGTGGCTGAAGCAACAAAAGAAATTGTGTGGCTTAGGAAAATTATTGAAGATTTGCAGGTAAAACAAGTACAATCAACTCCACTCATGATTAACAATACGTCTGCAATAAAGTTGGCCAAGAACCCAAAGTTCCATGATCGAATGAAGCACATAAATACTAAATATAATCTGATTCGACATCATGTTGAGGCCAAAACAATCCATCTCCATCATTGTTCAACTAATGAGCAAATTACAAACATCTTCACCAAAGCGCTTGGAAGAGAAAAGATTGAACGATTTAGAATGATGCTTGGACTCACCAACGTCCCTTTAGATTAAGGGGGGAAATGTTGACACCTAATCCTCAGGATTGGGTGAATATAATGTAAAATAAGTAATATGAACAGTCATTGGGAGATGAAGTGAACAGTCTCTCCCTCATATATATAATGAAGACCTACCTGATGGAATAATACACACGAATCATTTTTTCCTTGAGGAGTTACTACTTGGCCTGACAATCAGTGCATACCAATATATATTTATTTTGCTTAGATGGGGAATTAATTGGTCCAACAAAATCCAAGGCCCATTTTTCAAAAGGTTCAATGGGTACCTGAATTTGTAGTGGCATTTCATTTGAAGGTGCAGGTTTGTCACACCTCCTGACATATTCTTTGGCATCTTTGAAGATGGATGGCCAATAATATCCTAAAGAAAGGATTTTATAGGCCATCCTCTTGTCAACAAAGTGTCCACTATACAGTTCATCATAACATGCCTTAAGAATATCAGGCATTTCATCTTCCCTCACACATCTTCTGATCATGAGATATGGATCTGTTTTATACAATTCATTAGTGACCCATGAGTATCTTGCACTTATTTGAATGATTTTTATTTTCTCTCTAGGAAACAAATGTGAAGGCAATTTCCCTATGACTAAGTAATTGGCAATATCTACAAACCAAGGGGTATGAGTAGTCACTGCAAAAAGATATTCATAAGGAAACTTATGTTCAACCAAAGTGGCATCTTTGATATTTTGAATTCTGGACAAGAAATCAGCAATTGTGTTTTGTTTTCCAGGTCTATCTAGCATAGAAATATTGAATTCTTGCAAGAGTAATAGCCATCTTGTAACTTTGCCATTAGTAATAGGTTTATTCATTAAGTATCTAATTACAGAGTGATCTATATGAACAAAGGTTCCATAGCCTGTTATATAACATCTAAACTTGTTGATTGCATGAACAACAACTAAAAATTCATTTTGAGTTATAGTATAATTTAACTCAGTGCTTGTCAAATTCTTGCTTGCATAGTAGATGGCATAGGGAATCAAATCTTTTTGTCCCAATAAAGCTCCCAGAGTTGTATCTAAATCATCTATTTAAATGTGAAAAGGTAGTTTCCAATTTGGACCTCTCAGGATGGTTGTTTCATAAATTTTTGTTTTTAAAGTCTCAAATGCTAACTGGCAATCAGGATTCCAATTGAATTCACAATCCTTGGTGAGTAATTTGAAGAGTGGGGATGCTATTTTAGTGAAATTTTCTATAAATTATCTATAGTATCCTATAAATCCTAGAAAAATTCTAACATCCTTTTGGCAATTTGGAATTGATAATTTAAAGATGACTTCAACTTTAGATTTATCAACTTTAATTCCATCTCCTGAAATGTGATTTCCTAAAACAATCCCTTCTGTAAACATCATAAAACATTTTTCATGGCTTAGTGAAAGGTTTTCTTCCTTACATCTTTTAAGAACCTTTTCTAAATTTTCCAAAGCTTCTTCAAATGTATTCCCATGGACTGTAAAGTCATCCATATATACCTCTACACAATCATGTATTAGATTAGAAAAAATTCCTAGTACTGCTCTTTCGAATGTTGGAGGTGCATTACATAGCCCGAGAGGAAGTACTTGGTAGGCATAGGTTTCCCATGGACAAGTAAATGTAGTTTTATCTTAATATTCAAGTGCCACCTAAATCTGATTATAACCACTAAAACCATCCAAGAATGAGAAATACTTCTTACCTGCTAATGTATGTAACACTTGATCTATAAAGGGCAAAGGAAAATGATATTTAAGGGTAGCTTTTTTCAATTCTAAATAATCAATGCACACCCTCCATTTACCATTTTTTTAGGTGCAATCACTAAAGGGGAAACCCATTGGCTGTCTAAAATTGGGTAAATGAAATTTACATTCAGTAGTTTTTGCAACTCTTCTTTCACAATTTCCCTAAGATTTGGATTCATCCTTCGTTGAGGTTGTCTGATAGGTCTACAATTTTCCTCAATATATATGTGATGTATACAAGTCTTAGGACTAATTCCTTTCATGTTAGTATATTCCCATGCATATGCAGGAGAATGTTGTTGTAATGTTTTGATTAGCTTTTCCTGTTGTAATTTCTCCAAGTTATTGTTCACCGTTCTTCCTGGAAATATTTCAATTGTAGAGCTACCAAAATTCTTCCATAGAATAAAGAAACATCTACCTAGATGACAAATATTCAACATTAGATTTTTCTTGGAATTGATCATGTTCATATTCTGGAGATGATTCAAAATTTTCCATTGTATTCTAGATTTGACTATCTTCACTAATGTCTGAAATAGTAAAGAGAGGCTGAATGTCATTTTCATCATCAGTCCATTCTTTGTCATCTATTTCTATGATTTTTCTTGTTGGAGGATATGAAGTGAATTTCTTTGTTGAATTCCTATAAGAAATGTACATGTCACCAGATCTACAACGAATGAAAGAATCAACTGTGGATAGCCGAGGTCTTCCTAATATAAGTGGATGTCATCATAGATTGTTCTTGGGGGTTAAGATCATAAAGTCAATAGGATATTCCCAAGAATCTAAGGATACTGAAATATCTTCTAACGCACCATCTGGTTTGATTACAGATCTGTGTACTAATTGCAGTAATGTAGGTGTGTAAAGAAGATTAGGAAGCTTGAGTTGTTCCATGGTTTGTTTTCTCATGATGTTTATTTCTGCTCCTAAATCAATCGATGTATTTGGAATTTCAACTCCATTGATATGTGTTTTCACAATTGGACATCTTGGATCTACATATTTTTGTATGGAAAATTTTCCCATCATTATATCTATTATTTTTCCTACTAGATGAATTCTTCTTGTTTCTTTTTCTTTTCTTGGTGGTTTCTTTATGCTCAACTCCTTTATTGTTTTAGCTAGGATTGGAATCTCCTTAATGGCTTATAACAAAGGGATTTTTATACAGACATTTTTCAATTCATCTAGGAAATCATAATTAGGCAACATAATCTACTTTTCTACTCCTTTATCAACTTGTAATCTTTCAGGAAAAGGAGGTGCAGAAATAGATATTAGTTGCTCAATGATAGGAGTTGAGTTCACTGGTTCTTTCTGTTTTTCATTTTCAATATTTTGGTTTTGGAGAGATGTTCCTTCAAAACTTTTATTGGACTGTAGAGAATCTTCCTCAAAATTGTCTTGTTCCTGAATAACTATAGAAGGCCTTTCCTTTTCTAATATCCTACCAGATCTTAGTTGAACGTTATTGAGATCTAGAGGAGTGATCATATAAGTTGGAAATTGTTGTCCTTCCACCATGTATGTATTATGAGGATCTTTATTGTTAGGGTTTGGTAATGGTTGGGTAGGTAGCTAATTTGGTCGATGTTGAGATGGTAGTAAGAGTTGAGGATTTTGGTTTTGTTGTGGAATTTGTTGTGGAAATGGCAATGAAAGTTGAGGGTTCTGATTTTGAAGCTGTGGTTGCTGATTTTGTTGTGGAATGTGTAGGGAAGGGTAATTATGATATGATGGAGGATATTGATAATATTGAGAAAATATTCCATAAGGATTTTGTACTCCTTGAGCCCAAGGTTGAGATTGAGATTGAGGTTGAGGCCGAGGTTGCTGGAAAGAATTCCAAATTGGTGGGGACTGAAGACACATTTGATTGTTAAATCCCTGATTTTGTGGCCCCTGCCAAGGCCTTTTAGAGACAAAGCAAAGAGATTCTGCTAAACTCGGAACTGTTTCTTCTAGAAAAACAGCCTTAAGACCTGGAATTGAAGCAAAACCCTTGGTCCCATGGTTTTCTGAACAAATAATACAAGTCTCTATGATTTTTGTATCCAAAGGACATTCTCTTAAAGCATGTTTTTTTCTACATTTGAGACAGAAAATAGCTAAAGCATCAGCCTCAATTTTCTGCTTGTTTTGCAAATTAAGGGTGTCTATTTTCTCACTAAGTCTCCATAAAATATATGTTTTGAATTCATCAAGAATATTCCCAATTTCTACCCTACTCACTGATCTAGTTGCAGACTTATTCACTCTAATAAGAGAAGGATATCTTGGACCTTTCCCAGTTTTGGATTTCCCTCTTGAGAGATGAACACATAATTCTCCTATTTCACTTAATGGGAGTTCAGAGATATCTCCCTTCCCCATCATGTTAAGGATATCTATCCACTCATCTCTAATGGATTTTAATAAAAAATCTTTTAAGGTGTCTTCATCTAAATTGTCCATATTTGCTCTTTTCAAGTTATAGTTGAATCTCTCAATTAAATCCTTCAAATTTTCATCCTCTCTTTGTATCATTTTGAACACTTCATCCTTGTGATTGGTAGGCATGCAATAATCCAAATACCTATCCAAAAACACTTTCTTCATGTCATTCCATGTTCTAATGGACTGAGTTACTAACCCCATGAACCACTTCAAAGAAGCTCCTTTCAATGTTGAAGGAAATAACTTAAGCTTTTGAGAGTCTTCTAAGTAATCATAGGTTCTACACAAGACTTCAAACTCAAATAAAAATGTTTCAGGATCCCCACTTTTTAACCCATGGAAATTTGGGAGGACAGAAGGTGAAATATTTTTCATTGTGGCATTTGTTTCTTCATCCAGTATAGGGAATCCAAAAGAATTATCTATTTCCCTATTTCCTCTTCCTCCTCCATTATTTCCTCTACCCCCTCCTCCAAACATTGTGAATTCTCCATCCTCTCCTTCTTTTGCCATTATAGTTTCTTCAGAGTCAGTATAAGGTTCAACCTGCAAGGTTACCTTCTCTTCCTCTGGTTCCTCTATTAATGGTATGTGGGATAGAGGTTCTACTTCTTCTTTCTCACTAGGTATTCCTAACTCTTCAACTAAAATGTGCTCCCCTATGGAGGTGAAAAAGGTTATTCCTTCTGTTGGAGACCCAAGATTTTTCTCCTCTAGGACTGCCTCAGTAGATGAAATAGGAGATCCTTTTGATTGGATTTCTAACCTTAGAACTTCAAAAGTTCTATGGCTAGGAGTATGAGCTTGAGATGGAGGTGTATCTCTTCTTGTTCTTGGTGGAGTAGGTGGTGTTGTAGGAAACGAACTCCTACCTCTAGCTATAAATCTACCCCTAGGGTCTCTTTCTCTATGCATATCATTTTGTTTTTCAATGTAGGAGATAAGGTTATCTAATTATACTTCCCCAGCAATGACGCCAAAATGTTTAGTCAATTTAGTGTCCTAAATTGCTTGCATGAATTATCAATCAAGGTTTGTAAGCTGATGAAGTGTAGTGCACTATATGTGCTTAGTTAACCCTTCCTACTTCATTGTTTTGTATTTTTATATTGTTTTGGGGGTTTTTGTTCTTTGATTCCTAATGATGTACAAACTGAATTATGAGAAACTGAATCTAAACTTCCTAAAGGTGAACCAAGAGCTTAAAACTAGTCAAAATCTAAGTTAAAAGAAGGAAAACTGAGCATCTGCCCCATCTTGTCATTAATCCTAAGTCATGAATCTAATTCTTAGAATTAAGAGGTGAAGTTGTAAGGCATGCTGAAATAAATATAGAGAATGAAATTAGCTGTAGTACTTCTAGTTATTCTAACCTTCAATTTTGAAAGATAACCTTCTTGAGATGGAATACAAACAACTTTCTGTACTTCATGATCTAGAGAACTAAATTAAAACACGAAGAAGGTAACTGATTGGTTTCAACCATTGTGTAAAGTGAATGTTAAACATTTAGTTTAGGATGGGTATTAGCTTGAAATGGTGATCAAAAAAATTCATTAACACAGTGCATTGACAATCTGAACTAGAAAATAAATAACAAAAATAGTGAGTAAACTAGTCAACAATGCATTCTCATTACTTTCAACCTTACTCTGTTTAGAAACAAAGTTGTTTCCTTTATGAAATGGATTGGAGAAACAAGACTACACAATTGAGTTCTAACATTATGCTATTGATCAAAACTAAAAGAAATCAAACTACAAGAAATCAACCTAAGTTAGAAACACTGCTATAAGAAAATGATGAAATCAAAACTGAACAGAAAACAAATGAAAAGAAAACCTCCTTCAGTGCAGGGGCCCTCTGCAACTAACTGGGTTGAACTACTAAATAGTTGAAAATACTCTTTCAAATGATCATTGGTCAACACATGGCTTTATATTATAAACAGGAACAAAAGTTCAAAATTACAGAGCTGCAAGTCTGATCTTAATACATAAAAAACTTTGAACCCTTCTTGGTTCTGTACAACTAGTATTTAAAAGAAAATATTCATAACTATCTTTCAGGAAAATTAGCTATAGATGGTCTACATGTATCACAACAGGACTATGTAAATGTTTGATTAGCTACAGGTGACTCGAATTTGAGCAAGATGGTTGCACAAAACCATTAACACAAGTGGTTGATCCGAGTTAATGTTGCAACAGAACTGTTGGATTATTAATTAACCACGAAAGATTAGACAAAGAGTCCTATTGCTTCCAGGTTTCATATGTTTGACTCCACCTTTGACTGTGGTCTTGACCTAGTTTTCTTATCGATTTTGGTTGACTGACTAGGATAGGATTCATGTGGAGCCAATTCCAGAGATGCCCATGTGGCTAGTTTCTTCATTTGACACAACCTGCTAGACCATGGAAATAGCTACAGAATACACAGTTAGCTGTAGAATAGGCTATGTTCTATAGCTAATTTACAAAAACTTATTCAAATAGAAAAAACATAAAAATATAACATGTCAATCATTTAATGCTCTCTTTAAGACAAAATCTATCATTTACCATTGATGGGGATCTATAATCTTATGGAAAAGCAAGGAAAAGAAGTGAGAAAAGTTGTCAAGGAGAGGGTAATTTTGAGGTTAAACATGTACATATGCTTACAAGAGAAGACTTTGTGGAGTCCATGTGCAGGATGTATAGGTGGTATGTTATGAGTCACGGAAACTGAATGAGCATGAGTAGAATTATATGATGCGTGATCTTGGGCTAGCTGTGATCATACATGTATTGAATATGTGGAGGCATTATCTTCTAGGCAAGAGGTTTGTATTAATGAGCGATCACAATGGGTTCAGATACTTGTTTGACTGGCCGAATATGAATAATAGGAAGGCCAGATGGTTGGCCACGATTAGTGAGTTTGACTTTGAGATTAGGTACATCAAAACAAAAGGATAACATGTTCGTATATGCTCTTAGTATGTCTATATAGGTGAATCACCTAGTAGCTATAAGCTCCTACAAGACATATCTACAGGATAGGATCTTGCAGGCAGGTCAACAGGACATCAGGTATATGGAGATTTTGCACATGCTACAACATGATGAGCCTAGGTATTGGAACAAGAATGTTGCAACTCCTAGGGATACCAACTTTACTTATCAACACAGGGTTCGTACAAACTTGGAGGTGACAGTGCTATATGCACAAGTAAAAGTGAAGGTCCTGCATGTTGTCACTGCTCATCTAGTAAGAGACCCCAGGGGTTCCAAGCCAGACTTCTATAGGGTTAGAAGAAACTTAATTATTCGATGGAAGAAGATCAAATCTATTCTAAGAGAGAGCTACTCTACTGCAATAATGAAGAAAACAACATGTAATGCTAAACCACACCATAACCTAACTAACCATCTAAACAACTATGCTAAACATAATTGCTAAATCAACACTAACCTAATGTTGCCATCTAAGTTGCAAAGGTAAAGAGCATTAAAATATACTAAGGTGTAAGCAAAGGAATTAAACTAAAATTGTTTTCAAGTGGAATAGTAGTCAAAGATCGAAATTGGTGAAACAAGGACATAAGGACGCAGTAGTGCATAGGGACCGTTGGATTGATCAACGAACAAAATATGGACAGTGGATATCTTATCGTGGGGGCTTAAGTGAATAGATGGATGAACAGGGTTAACGAACAAGATGAATAGTGGATATCTTATCACGAGCGATTTAGTGAATAGGTGAACGAACAGGGTAACCAAGCAGATGAACAACATAGATCTTATAGCGAGGAATTAAGTGAATGGATGGATGAATAGGGTAACGAAGAAAATGAATGAAGAAGATCTTATTGCGAGGAATTAAGTGAATGGATGGACAAATAGAATAACAAAGCAGATGAATAGAAGAGATCGTATCACAGGAAGAAAATGTGCAGAAATGATGGAGCAGGTTTCGAAGGCGGTAACCAGTTTCTCGTGCGCCCTTAAAGTTGTAAGCTCTATTTATGAATTTCGCACAATTAGCCTAACTGAGCGACACGTAGCATGAGAAAACCACTTTTCTTGTGTGCTCTTGGGTGGATAACGCTCGTGCAAGAATCTATGCGAGATTGAACGATAGTCGTCAAATCAGGCTAGACAGATCGATGGTGGAGATTGGGGCACATAAAGTATTGAGGTGACACAATAGATGTTGGATCAAGAGATAGATCAAAGATGGAGATTAGAGCACATAAAGTAGGTGGAAGAATTTGGGTCAACTAATAAATCAAATGGTGATTGGTCGAGTTTGTTATGGATTAGATGGTGAGGAAACAATGCATGAAGAACGTGCTGAAGGAGGTTTCAAATGAAAATGACAGAAAACCTAGTGAGGGTGAGGGTGGACCGAGAGTGAGAGAAAACGATGATAATGAACTGAAACA
This sequence comes from Pinus taeda, assembly GCA_000404065.3. Lineage (NCBI taxonomy): Eukaryota > Viridiplantae > Streptophyta > Pinopsida > Pinales > Pinaceae > Pinus > Pinus taeda. The sequence goes on from APFE030438824.1 coordinate 10,780, forward strand.
AGTAACTGCATCAAACAACATACTCCAAAGCTCATGCGAGAACTAGAAAGCTGTGTTTTTTGGGTTGCTAAAGGGTCTCTTCCTCAAGTCATGGTCCTAGAAGGAGGAGGTGAGGCCGAGACCCCTATGCACAACCTTATGGTGATCTTCATCTCCTAGCTAACCTGTTAATTGAAAAAAACACAAATGGAAGTAAACTAGAACACAACCGATCTACTCTACACTACTGTAATGGGAATGCAATGACTTAAGCAAATGAACAAAAAACCAAGAAGCTATGCTATACTGATGTAATGGAGATGCAACTACTTAAGCAACTGAATAGAAAACTAAGAAGCTACTTAAGCAAATGAACAGAACCAAAAATCTATGCTAGCATACATGTACAATAAAGAGGATCTTTAGCTACTCGGGTTGGGCCCTAACCCAAGAGCTTCAGCCCTCTGAGTTAACTTAGTGCTGGCTCAAAACAGAACTCATCTTTATTATAAAAGCCATGGACTACATAACAAACTATCACAAGTCTTGCAGCTCAGAAATAACGTAGAGTTTTACAATAAGAATCTGAATCCTACTGAGGTCCTAAGCCTCTCTACTTATACATCTAAAGTCTCCAACAACTTCCTTCCCATTAGGGAGGCTTGGCTCCCCACTCAAGATAAACTAGTTTCTATCACTTTCACTTGCTCCACTGTCTTTTAGTCCTCATGATTTGGTTGTTTGCAATTCAAGCTGATGGAGGGATATTCGAATGGAGGATTAGTAAATTTATCTCCTATAATTCTTCTCCTTTCTCCCATTTGAGTTTTGACCAAGGTCTTTGCCATAGTTCCTTGTTTTTATCCTTTATTCCTGCATTTTTCCTTGCTTTTATTCTTTATTCTTGCATTACGTGCACATTAGACCACAAAGCAAAATATCCAACTCAGACTCATCTCATAAAAAAAAAATATAATCAAAATTATGAAATAAGTTTTCAGAATAGTTGGTTTGACTAAGCTAGGAGGTGAATTAAGGCCAATTAAGTCCCATATAATTATCCAATGATGAGGCTCATCATCACCCCCCTCCTGAAAGTGTTTCTCATCCTCTAAGAAACTTAGTCAATGTCCATGTCCTTCATGGCTCTGGTAGCCTCTCTGACATCCCATGCTTCTGCTATGGTATCTTCTTCTTGTTTATAGAAGCCTGCTTTCCTTTCTACTTCTTCCCACTGCGTCTTTTACTCTTCTTCTTTTCTCCCTTCTAGCATCCCTAGGAGTAGTGGTGGACCAAGTTTTAGGCCTATCCAATTAACCTTCAACCTTTGCATTGATTGCTTATACATAGGTGTCCTATTGAGTGCATCTCTCAACCTTTGAAGGGAGTGTTATTCTCTGATCTTCAAGCTATATGGCATTATTTTCCATCTCTTTTAGCAGTGATGTATATTATCATCTCTTAGCAGCCTAAACATATCCTCAAAATGTGAAATTTCTTGCTCTTGGGTAGCAAGATATCTAGGTGCCAACTGAGGATCATTTGCAATTAGATTATGGGTGCTATTTAGGGCCATGGGATTTGATTGTTCAGCTCTAATGAAAAGAGGTTCATTTTTCTCTCTAGCCAATATTCTTTTCATCTCTGCAGCCCTTGACTTCTCATGGTTCATTGATGATGCCAAAGCCAATAATTGTAGATATCCTAGCTCTACATTAGGATCCCAAATATTCATGTCTGTGAGGGCCATGTTGTGCAAGTAAAACTCAGCCATTTTGGCCCTATCCTCTAGTGCACTTTGATCACAAATATCAATAAACTACTTGCATTCCTAAAATGGCATGTTGCCCCTTTGTGCTAGTGTTTTAATCTAAAATTGCAATCATTGTTCTCTGAGATAAAGAGCATAGGGTTTAGCTAGCATCCTACACTGGATGGCCTCCAAGGAGATGTTGGCCATACATGATAGTTGGTTTTCCTTTTCCTATAGCTATCCTCTCAGGGGCCTCTGGAGACACCCTAGATGACTCCTCCTTGTGTTCTTCCCTTTTTGTTTCAAGGACTAACATCATAGATGGGGGTTTTGATGTCATCCTCTGCTGGTAAGTCTATGAAGAGAGACCATTTTATAGGGATCCTGAGGTTTTGGGGGGCATCCTCAATGAGGATTCTGATCAAACCATGGTGAGCCAACTATTTGGAATTCCCTTCCTTTACTTTGTTGCTAGAGTCTGTGAGTGATTGCATCAAGAAATAGTGTATGTTGAGTCTTTGGTGAACTGGCATTTCTACCCCAAATATTAGTTCTTCAAGCATCCTAAAATGGTAGCCATAAACAACATTGTATCTACCCTCATATGAGATATATTTGATGAGTTGGCAGCCTACCTCACTCCATTGGTATGGAAGACTATCCCTCCTTCATTTTTATCCTCTATGGGTTCTTCACGTTCTAAAAAGAATTTCCTTTTTGCCACTTGACTATCTGATTTGTCTTCTTTTCCGCATGAAATTCCTAGGGGAAGTGTGGTGACCCTACTGATGAGCTCTGGGGTGAGATCTATAGTGAACCCTCTAACTATAATAGTGGCATGGATTCTGCTGTGTGGAGTGAGGGAATGAGCAAATTCTTGAGAAAATAGAGTTTCCTATGTATGTAATCCACTAGCTTTTTAGAGGACTTCTAGTTTATTTGCTTGTAAATGGGGATGGATTTTTCGATCCTACCTCTTTAGAATGGTGGCAGTGGACAATTCTCTTGATATTCTCTCTTGAACCCCTCTCTTCCTATCCTGTAGACTGCCTTTGTGGATCCTGTAGACTATTCTTGTAGGAATTCTCTTGCAAAATGACGGATCCTTGTTCCAGTGGGTGGCCAGAGTTATGAGAGCTACTTGAGTGAGGGATTTTCAAGGAGGTGGAATGTATGAATGCATGAAAATGATGTTTTGTTTCCCTTTATACCACCTCATCATTCCCACTCCTTGTAATCAGCTCCCACAGTTGTTAAATCCATAGTTAACCACTTCTTGTCCTACTCCTCCTCTGTTCTTCGAGTTGATTGTAGCCATCTGTGAGTGGAAACCTTACTTTGTATGTGATGACTTAATGAAGTTGGCCAAGTTAATTGACCACCTTTTCACATACAAACCAACTACCTCATGACCTTTACAACTTTTGATCAAATGATGCATATGAGTGAGTGAGTGGTATACTTACCTCTGATCTTGATGCCATGCTATAGTTTGTCGAGGATCAGAGGTGTTGCATTGTTCATTTGCTGCATGGTCATTCTTCTTCTTCCTCTATTGTTTGTTAATGGTTTATTGGCTTTTGCAGGTGTCTGTGACTGAAGATCTGATGTTGTTGCAATTGTGGAGCTCTTGGATCATCCTAGTGAAGACTTTGTAGCAGATGATTGATATTCTGTGGGATAGGGTGATGATAATGGTTGAGGTGATTGGTTAGATCATGTCTAGTATGAATTTTGGGGACCTAACTAGTCTACCATTCAGGGGATCCTGTAGAAAACATAATCTTCACCTGAATTGAAGCAATGAAATGAAAAACAACGGAATTGATGGAGGCATGCATGGTAAGGAGTGGAGGAGATGAATATATGTGAGGCAGGGTCCCCTTTGGATCTTCTCTTTGATGCTTGATTGTCTTTCTCACCCACCTGCAAATAACAATTATGTATTTTTTTCTTTTTTCTTTTATTATTATATTTTTTGAAAAACACCTAGGCTTCCTCAGAGAGGTTTTCACCCTAGATATCTGCCCTAGGTGCCTCAAGGAAGGTTTTCACCGAGGGATCTTCTTACTCTTTTTAATTTTTTTCTCATCTTTGGGCCAACTCACGAGGCTTTCAACCCAAATATGGGACTCAGGTGCCTCATGGAGGTTTTCACCTAAATCCTTACTCTTTTTTCTCTTTTTTAGTGCCCTGATGAGGGAGGAGGTGGAACCTGCTCCACTATCATCACTTTCTAATTGATATTGTCAATGAACTCTTGTTTTGATAAAGGCCTCTTGTACATTTTCAATCAGTGTCCATTAACAAGCAACGAAATGGCTTCTTCATCTATAGTTCTGATTCTCACTGAACCATTATCATGGCATCTTTCCTCCACATAAGGTCCAAGCCATCTTGTCCTTAGCTTGCCCTTGAAGTCTTTATACCTAGAATCATATAACAATGCCCAATGTCCCTCTTGAAATTGCTTCTCCTTGATATGTTTTTCATGCCATATATTCCTCTGAAGCTGAACTATCTTTGTATGTAGGAGGGCTTGCATTCTGAATTCATCCAAGCCATTCAAATGGAAAAATATTTCTTTTTGTGCATGACTGAGATCCAAATCTAGTTGGTCTGCCATCCTTAATGTGTTATATTAAAACTCAATGGACAGCAAAGCCTTTTTCCCATAGACCAGCTCATAGGGTGTAAATACAGTGGTGGTCTTCCATGATTTATTATAGGCCGAGGTGGCCTCAACTAGTCTCTCTGCCCAATCCTTCATGCTACTACTCACTACCTTGGTTAAGATGTTCTCTAGTGCCTTGTTGGTCAGGTCCACTTGCCCATTAGCTTGTGGATGATAAGGGCTGGAGGTCCTATGCTTGATTTTGTGATGGATGAGTAGTTCTTCAATCATGCTGGAGGTAAACTAGCTACCTTGGTCTGTGATTAGCTCTCTAGGGTACCCAAATTTGTAGACTACATTCTCCCTTAGGAACTCAACCACCTTCTCTTCTGTTGCTTCCTTAATCACCTTGGTTTTAGCCCACATAGTCGAATAATCAGTGCACACAATAATGTACTACTTTTGCTTTGAAGGAGGGTTGATAGGCCAATGAAGTCCATGCCCCACTTTTCAAATGGCCCAAAAGTCACTTGAGGTTGTAGGGGAATTTCATCTCTTGGAGTAGGCTTTCCCATCCTCTAGCACCAGTCACACTGACAAATGTATGTTTTCACATCCTGATGAAGAGTAGGCCAATAATAGCCTGCTTGCAACACTTTGAATGTTGTCCTCTTTGTTGCAAAGTGACCTCCACAAGGCCCATCATGACAGGTCAGAAGGATGTCAAAAACTTCCTCTTCCTTTACACACCTTCTCAAGATTTGATCTGCACCAAAATTGAACAGATTGCCCCCAATCCAAGTGAAGGGGGCACTTTTCCTAACTATCTTTCTCTTTTCTTTGGAGGGTAAGTTTGGTGGGAACTGTGCTGATACCAAATAGTTTTCTATATCAGCAAACCATGGGGAGAGAATTGAAATAGAAAATAAAAGCTCATATGGTAACTTGTCATCCACCATTCTTTCTTCACTTGCAGGTAGATTCATCCTAGATAGAAAGTCTGCAACAACATTTTCCTTACCAGGCTTATCAAAAATAGTTAGATCAAACTGCTGTAATAAAATCAACCATATTATAATTCTAGCATTCACGTCTAGTTTGTTCATTAAATATTTGATTGCAGCATGATAAATATGCACAAATGTTTGATAGCATGTAATGTAATGCCTAAATTTTTTTAATGAATGCACAATAGCCAAGAGTTCCTTTTCGGCCACAGTATAGTTTAGCTCAGCCTTTGACAGGTTCTTACTAATAAAATAGATGGAATAGGGAAATTTCTCCTCTTCCTCACCTAAGGATGCTCCTATGGCTTTGTGTGATGCATTAACATGAATATGAAAAGTGAGGGCCCATTTTGGGCCTCTGAGGATTGGTACAATGGTTAACTCACCCTTTAGAATGTCTAAGGCCTCTTGACAGCTCTTTGACCATATAAACTTAGAATCTTTGGCCAAAAACCCAAACAAAGGAGAGGTCAACTTGTTGAAGTCCTTTATGAAACTTTGGTAGTATCCAGCTAACCCTAAGAAACTCCTGACATTTCTATGCTTTTGTGGTAGTGGGACCCTTTGGATGATTTCTATTTTGTTTGGGTCCACCTGTAGTCCTTGTTGAGATATTGACTGACCTAGCATGGTCCCTTCAGTGATTAAGAATTCACATTTTTCTAGACTAAGAGACAAGTTCATTTCAATGCATTTGTGTCATACTTTGCCTAGGTTAGTTAGGGCTTCTTGAAAATCACAGCCATAAGGTGTAAAGTCATCCATATATATTTCCACAACATCATGTACTAATTCAGCAAAAATACCTAAGACTGCTCTCTAGAAAGTGGCAGGAGCATTGCATAGGCCAAACGGAAGGACCCTATAGGCAAAAGTATCCCAAGGACAGGTGAATTTGGTCTTATTCTGGTCTTTTGGGTAGATTTGGATTTGGTTGTACCCACTGAATCCATCTAGGAAAGAAAAAAACTTCTTCCCTACCAGGCCATCTAGCACTTGGTCAATGAAGGGTAGGGGAAAATGATCCTTCTTTGTGGCTTTGTTCAACTCCCTATAATCAACACAAATCCTCTTGTTATTCGGGAATAGTGTCCACTCGAATGCTGCTATTCCCACTAAGATGGGTGGCTATCTTAGAAACAAACAATCAAAGTCTATTGTTGTTTCCTTTTATGAAAATAGACGAGAGGAGAACCAAGAGGACCAACCTGAGTCTTGCGTTTGATTTCCTCTCCTTCTTGATAGAGTTTCGCCGCTCCTTCTTTGTCTACCCAGCTAAAAGGACCTGTGGAATCACAACAACATACTACTATGCAAGAAACAAGGATCTAAATTCATAAATAATACAGGATCAGATGTGTATTAACCATATACATGCATATATA
>APFE030438826.1:3454-35558 GCA_000404065.3 Pinus taeda
CATGATCAACATCGGGTGCCACACAAGTTTCAGGTGGGCGACAAAGTCTGGTTGCATTTCCAAAAGGAACGCCTTACTGGAGCCTATCGGAAATTAAGACCACTCCGATATGGTCCTTACACCATTACTAAGGCTATGGGAGACAATGCATTTGAGCTCAGCATTCCCCCATTCCTTGGCCTGCACCCAGTGTTCAATGTAGACCGCCTGCGGCCATACTTTCCACCATTACTAGACACATCCGACATTGCCGAACAGCTCCAACCCACGGAACTAAATCCAGATTGCATGGAACAAGCTGCAACTGATCGGATCATGGACACACAGATCAAGAACACCCGCCAACAGAATATCCAACTGTACCGAGTTGTCAAAGCAGGCCAACTCCTTCAGCAGGGCAAGTGGTTCACCAGGGAACAGTTTCAGCAGAAGTTTCCTCATCTCATGGAGGAGCTCAACGCAATGGGGACCATTGCTTCCTAAGGGGGGAGGAATGATCCAGGTGGATATTGGTGGCCACCTGCCAAGTCCACCTGGACCCCCACCATTGTCTTTCTCAGCATTTCAGTTTCCTTAATTGTAGCACAACTTACTATTTTTAGCAGTTTTTCGAGTCCTGAACTTCCGGAGCCGTTTTGAGGCCCTAAACGACGTTTTTTGGGGAATCCAGGGGTAACATGGGTCCATGCAATGGACTGATGTTCCCCGTTCCAACAATGATAGTGCTCGAATAGATCTGTGTCAAAGATACAGACTTTTCTCAAAAGTGCAAATGCGTGGGCGATCGTCACAGGAAATGAGCCGAGAGTAGGAACAGTGACACAAGAACAAGATTGGGATAAAAGGGAGACAAAAGCAAAGGCCATATTGAAAATGTCCATCAAGAACAATGTTATCCCTCATATTAGAGACTGTAAATCGACCACAGACATTTGGACGACAATCAAAAACATGTACGAGACGTAGAATACAAATTGTGTCTTATCACTTAAAGGCAAGTTGTTTGCATTGAAGATGGAGGAGAATGAGTCCGTTGCTGGATTCATTGCCAGAGTCAAGAATTTCAGTGACAGATTGGGAGCAATCGGAGAGAAAATTTCCGACTCAGATCTGGTCATGCTCACATTGAACAGAATGATTGATGAATATCAGACATTCATCACAGGGCTATCAGCGAGGGAGAAAGTCCCTTCATTTGAAGAGCTGACTGGGATCCTGCTACAGGAAGAAGAGCAATGACAAATTTTAAAAACTCAGAGCAATGACCTTGCTCTAATGGAAAAAAGGAGGCAGTATAGAGGGAAGCAGCACTAGCACCAGGAACCGTAGCAGCAGCAGCAGAAAGGAGCAAACACATTTCGGAAGAGACCGTTTAAAGGTATGCCTGCTAATGATTTTCCTATCAAGAAATGTTTTTATTGTGGTAAACCTGGTCATCAGATTAAAGAATATTATAAGAGGCAAGTAGATGAAGGAAGAAACGGATAGAGAAAACATAAGGGGTATTTTGTTGGAGAAGAAGAGGACCACAGCCATGAACTTCGACTATTTATAGTCGATTGTGCTCTTTCAGCTTCAAAAGGAGATGAGGACGACATATGGTATGTCGACTCAGGCGCATCCTCACATATGACTGGTAAGAAGGATTGGTTTGAATTTCTTGAAGAGACATCATGTGGGCCAAAAATTTATTTAGGAGATGATAGTAGATATGAGATCAAAGGACATGGTGATATTCCTGTAAAGTTACCTAATGGTAACATTAGACATCTTAAAAATGTATTATATGTTCCAAGAATTAAGAAAAAATTTGGTCTTTGTCTCAATGATTACTGACCAAGATATGCAAGTTCAATTCTTTAAGAATAACTGTGTCATCAAGGATAGCCAGATGGAAATAATTGCAAAAGGAGTGCGCGTGGGGAGCCTGTACAGATTAGATGCAAAGAGTATGCCACAACAAGCAATGGTGGCAGCCGGATCAATAGTCGAAGATCTATGGCATCAAAGATTCGGCCATCTTAATCTGCATGACCTCATCTTACTTCAAAGAAAAGGTATGGTTGACAGACTACATATTTTTCATAATGTTAAGCTGGATTGTGATGGATGTGCATTAGGGAAAATGCATAGAGAAGAGTTCCCTTTGCATGTTAACAGAAAGGAAAGGGATATTTTAGAATTGGTGCATACAGATATTTGTGGACCTATGCAAACTAGGTCACCAAGAGGAGCATATTACTTTCTCTTGTTTACAAATGATTGCACTAGATATTCGTGGATATACTTTCTGAGTAAAAAGAGTCAATCCTTTCAGTATTTTATAGAGTTTAAATCTACGGTAGAGAATCAGACAGGAAAAAGGATAAAAATTCTCCGCTCAGATCAAGGGGGAGAATACAGGTTGGGAGAGTTCATGAATTTTTGCAAGCATCATGGGATTGTGCAGTAGTTTACAGTGCCACACACTCCACAGCAGAATGGAGTGGTAGAACGGAAGAACAAAACTCTTGTGGAGTGCACAAGGAGTATGCTACAAGGTAAGGGTCTATCAAATGGTCTTTGGGCAGAATCTATTAACACTGTTGTATATTTGAAGAATATGAGTCCTACTAGATGTCTAGGCTTCAAAACCCCTTTTGAAGGATTGTTTGGATTCAAACCAACAGTTAATCATTTAAGAATATTTGGATCAAAAGCTTATGCTCATATACCTAAGGCAGATAGGAAAAAGTTAGACCCCAAAGCCCTCAAATATATATTTGTTGGATATGGCACTGAATTCAAGGCATATAAGTTATATAATCCTGTGACTCACAAAGTTTTTGCAAGCACATATGTCATATTTCATGAACAGGTTGAAGAAGGAAAGAAGGATTCTAACAGTGATTGTCACATTCCATTGCTTATAGAAGAAAACAGTGAGGAAGATGAAGAGCAGGAGCAAAAACAAGAAGAAGTGACAAATAATGTAATCAATGATGATGCAAGCGCTGAAATAGATAGAGTTGAGGTAAGTCCCCTACCAAGGAGGTCAGGTAGGAAGACTCGATTACCTACTAAATTGAGAGACTATGCTTTAATGTCAAAAGTTTTAAACATTGTAGAACCTGCTAATTACAAAGAAGCTAGTCAATTTAAAGAGTGGAGGACTGCAATGGATGAAGAAATGGAATCAATTCTTAGAAATGATACTTGGGATTTAGTTGAGCTGCCCAAGAATAAAACACCCATAGGATGTAAATGGATGTTTAAACCAAAAATGAATGCAGATGGAAGTATAGAGAAATTAAAAGCTAGGATGGTTGAAAAAGGGTATTCACAGCAAGAAGGTATAGATTTTGATGATACCTTTGCACTTGTAGCAAAGTTAAATACAATCAGAATGCTTATTGCTTTAGCTACTAAATGTAATTCGGAATTACACCAGCTTGATGTTAAATCTTCATTTCTAAATGGTGATTTAAAAGAGGAAATTTACTTAGTACAACCAAAAGGATTTGTAAAGCAGGGGCATGAACATCTTGTTTACATATTGAAAAAGGCTTTATATGGTTCAAGGAAAGCACCCAGGTCTTGGTACGAAAAGGTTGATTCTTTCTTTTTACAGCATGGCTTTCATAGGAGCTTAAATGACCCAAATTTGTAGACCAAGTATAATAATTAGAGGCAGATTATTTTGATTTCTTTGTATGTGGATGACATGATTATAACAGGAGATGTAGATGATTTAATCAGAGAAATGAAAAGGCTTATGGCACAAGTTTTTGAGATGAAGGATATCAAAAGCCTTCATTACTGTCTGGGATTGGAAGTATGCACGGATACTGGGCAAAATTTTCTTACCCAATGGAAGTATGCCAGAAATCTGTTGGAAAAGTTTGGTATGGATCAATGTAGATCAGCAACGACACCTTTGCAGCAGAATCAAAAGTTGAGAAGTGACGACGGAACTAAAGAGTTTGATGGTACAATGTACCGATAGCTGGTTGGAAGCTTGATATATCTTACAACAATGAGACCTGACTTAGCATACTCTATTAGTGTGTTGAGCCAATTTATGTCAAAACCGCGTGAAAGTCACTGGATAGCAGCAAAGAATGTGTTGAGATATCTGTGTGGTACTGTTAATTATGGTATTTTATATACTGACGTATCTGATGTTACTCTAGTAGGTTTTTTAGACTCAGACTGGGCAGGTAACCTCGATGATCGAAATTCCATCACAGGTTATGCATTCAACATAGGATCTGGGGTCATAACATGGAGTAGTAAGAAGCAGAGTAATGTAGCTTTGTCATCATGTGAAGATGAGTATCAAGCATTGTGTGTAGCAACGTGTGAAGCAATCTGGTTGAGAAGGCTTCTCAAGCATGCAGGAAAAGAACAGAAGAATTCTACTTCCATCAAAAGTGACAACCAAAGTACCACTAAATTAGCACATAATCTAGTATTTCATAAAAACACCAAACATATAGACACTCAGCTCCATTTTATTAGAGAGAAAGTACAGTCAAAGGAAATTATTGTTGAATATTGTAAAACTTGTGACAATGTCGCTGATATTTTTACAAAGCCTCTTGCATGAGTAAAGTTTGAATTGTTTAGAGGGATGTTAGGAGTCCAGGAGAACCCTTTCTCCATTAAGGGGGGGAGTTGAAAATAATTAAATATTATTTTGTATTAATGGAGAAATGGTTATATAGTTGTAACATATCTCCTTAGTTTAGGATTTGTTCCTAGAATTTAGTTGTATGGTTGCAACTTCCTAATTTCTGGAGTTGTACTTGAATGATGTAATCCTTCATTGATGGTAATAGAGTGTACGAGAGTGATCTCTCTGTTTTGTGAGTGTAGTCTCCAAGTGTAGGCCACACCTGTGAGCTACATCTTCTTCTTTTCAATTCTGTTTATATTTTATCTTAAGTATGGCGTTAAGAGCTTGCCTCAGCTCTTTACTTACCATGGAAACTACCATGGGATGATGGGGATGTTTTCCCATAATTCGCCTTCCTCGACGATGCCTTGAATGAATCTGACACCTTCGAGCATTCTCCTTTAGTGTATATTGAGCCTGCAAATCGATGTTTGTGCGCAGCCTCCAAAGGTTGAGTTATGCCTTGGTTATTAACACCAATTTCTTCTTCCTTCTCATGCCTCATCCTTGTAAGGAGCCTCATGTTTGTCCCAGTAATTGTGATCTCCAAATCTCCAACAGAACTCATACTATGTGAAGAAGAAACCAAAAGAAAATCAATATCTTTTACCTCCTCTTTCAATTTGGAAAGAACTGATGAGGGTTTCTCATCATCTATTATTTGTGGCTCACTAACTGTCGTGGCACATTCCCCAAGTTCTTTTCTGACATACCTAAGTCATGCCTGACAAGGTAATTCTTCTACTTTGATGGGGTTGACAATGCCTTGGCCATTAACGCCCAAGCCTTTTCCTTCATACCTCTTCAACAGTTTCGAGCCAATTCCTTCAGTGTGATTTTCAAAAACAGTGAAATCACCATCAGGAATATACATGAATTCAAAGAATTACTTTTTACCTCACATGGGTCACGCTGTAGCTTTTCCAAGGCCTCATCCTTTGCTTGCAGTTGTTGTAGTAAACTGTGTTTTTCCTCCTTCTGTTCATGTAGCCGCATCTTCAATTTAACGTTCTCTATTTAAAGATTCTAGTTTTTATGCTTCAGTTCTTTGAGGACCTCTTCCATGGCTTGTAATTGAAGCTGAAATCACTCCTTTTCCTCTGTCTCTTTCTGTAGAGTTTTGTTAGAAATTTATATATTACGGAGCAATGGAACACATAAAATATTGCAGAAATATAAACACAGAAAACGCACAAAACAAGAGAGACACAGATATACGTGGTTCACCCAGTTTGGGCTACGTCCACCTCGAACAGCCAGTCCTTCCTTTCTATTATCCAGAAAAATGAAGAGACACAACCTACAGCAAAGCCGTTGTAATATCCTTTGTTTTCTCTCACAATCTCACCTCTTTGTTTCCCACTCACACAGAATACACATCTACAACCGCCTCAAAATACAATGCCCTCATACAAAGAGAGGGGTTGCCTTCTAGGGAAAAAAACCCTAAACTAAACATAAGTTCTACTGTCAAATCATCCGCCTAATGAACGGCTCAGATTGACTAGAAATTACTATACTTTTACAAGGCAAATTTACATATGTTTTTAGCTTCGGGGGCGCTGGCCCCCGGACCCCCCAGCCGGGGGGGATCGGCCCCCCCGGACCCGCACGGGGGAATCAAGTCCCCCCTGCACCCCCCCGTGTGGAGGGGTGTACAAAACTTCCTGGGGTATACATCCGGCTGAAAACAAAGACCTCTGAACAATCATGCTCCACACACAACAAGTTTCATACATTATCTCTAATCTTTTGGATATGTTGAGCATGGTCGCGTACATTGCTTTTTCATCCTTTGTCACTACATGTTCCATTGTTCACACTACAATTCACATCAATGCAAATACTGCTCTAATACCACGCAAAGACCGCTCTGGAACCATGATTGCTACAAAAACAGGGAGCGGAACCATGATCCTTGCAATTTTCCTGAGGAGGTAATTTTTCTCCATGTCGAAATATAGTCAAGTTTACAGTCATTTTTCATGGTTTTCCGTAGGGAACGCAATGATGAAATTAGATTCGCCTTTGGAGTTGCAGATTTCCAATCCACCCATGGAGCAGAATCTTCGAGGAATCTAGGGGGAATCTAAAAGATTCCTTGAGCCCAAAATTCGCAACTTCTCAGAATTCAAAAATTGGACAGTCGATTTGCACTATTCGACATCATAAATCTGATGGTGTGTTCAGATTTATCATTCTCTCATTCTATTCTTCAGCCACTTTTCTAAGTGGAATGCAGCTGTCAACATCCATGTGCAAGCGGTCATGCGATTGATGCCATGAGATGGATGGTCTGAACAGCTTCAACAGTTTGACATCTGCTTCTTCAGATGGCCCTTTGTTGTGAGGTATATTTTGTGTTCATGTACTTCTTCGTTATGCATTGTGTTGCACAGACCCTTGTTGATGATTGATGTGGGATCTTGTTTCTTACTCATTTTTATGATTCCTGCTTGATGTGACGCGGAATCACCTATGTGATGTACTTTTTTTAATGATTCATCATGTTGTGTTTTGAGATCCCTTTGTTGTATGTTGTTGGGATACTCATGTGTCACCATGCATGTTTTCTTTGAGATCCCTTTTATGCCATGTTGGGGGGATGCTCATCATGCATGCGTTTTGTGTCATACTAATAGGAGTATTTTGACTGAGAGTTCATGTAGTGGAACATCTCTTAGATCCACTCCTGCGTGAAGGAATTTTCCTTGTATGATCGCGACATCATCTCTTGTGTACATCATCACTATTGACAGCACTTAATGTAGCGGCCTACACCATCTTGACATTGGGACCCAGAGACGTAGTACCTCCTAGACGAACTCCATTATCAACGACTTATGTTTTTATGTTGCTAATGATTTTCTTGTTCCTCTTCTTTTCAGCATGCACATGTACTCATTTGTGTTCTTTTAAAAATGAAATTTAACACATCACGAAAGTAAAAGTTCTTGGAAGTGTCCTTTGTCACACCCAAATCTGGATTAGTGAAGTTTAAGGAGGATAGGGATTTGAGAAAGTCCAAAGAGCATGAGTAGCTTATTGAGTAGGAGGATGAGTAGTAGGCTCCAAAGAAGGAAGCTCAGCTAGTACCTCATACCATAGTTGTGTGTGGACAGGATGAGGATGAGAAGGACATACGTATGGAAGAGCGAGTGGAGCCCACTTAGGAAGCGAATCCCAACACAAGGAGAAGGAGAGCGAGATGGGAAGATAAAATAATTCAATAGGTGCAAGAGAAAGTTGGTGCTCCAAGTACTTTATGGTTGTCTTCCTAAGTTAACTTATGATTTAATCTCAGTCACCTTCAAGTACAAGGTATACAACCGCAAAGGTACAAAGAATGCATGCCACTTATGACTTAGTTGATAAATGTCGAGCCTTCCAATTATCAAGAGGCATCCACTAAATAGGTGTGGAGAGATGCCATGGTGGAGTATACCTCCATCATGAAGAATGATGTCAAGAAGGTGGTGCTAAGGCCACTGGGAAAAAATTTGGTAGACTTTCGTTGGATCTACAAGATCAAGCATGGAGTTGATGGGAGTATTGAGAAGTACAAGGCAAGATTTGTGGCCAAGGGGTTCTCATAGATAGAGGGAGTTGACTATGACAAGATCTTTTCCCCATTTTCTTGGTATTCATCTATTAAGGCGATTTTAGCTATTGTAGCACAAATGAGGTGGAAGATCCACCCGATGTACATGAGGACAACCTTCCTCAATGGGTTTATTGAGGAGGATATTTACATTGAGCATCTAGAGGGATGTGAGACATGCATCAAAGACACACACATATGTAGACTTAAGAGATTTTTATGTAGGCTCAAGCAGGCTCCATGGGCATGGTTTGCTCAAATAGACAGTTACCTTCAAGGATTGGTCTTCACCAAGAGTGAAGTGGAACCCAGTTTTTACTACATTGTTGTTGGAGGTGAACCACTTATTCAGGTGCTATATGTGGACAACCTAATTTCGATATGTGTAGACAAGCTCATCTAGGAGTGTAAGACAGGTCTTGCTAGCAAGCTTGAGATGAAGGATATAGGGATGATTTTGGGGAGATTTCACATGCAGAATTGCAATCCTGTGACCATGCCTCTAGTCACAAACTAAAGGAAGGTGGATTCATCCAAAAAATTGGGGTGAGTAAATCCCACACTTTATTAAGAAATGATTGGGTTGTTGATGTATTTGGTGATCATGCAACTAGATATATGTTTTGCAATCAAATATTTGAGCTAGTTATTGGTCAAGCCAACCAGAGTGCATTGGGTTGTTGTGATGTATGTGTTGATATATCGCAAGGGTAAAATAAAACATGGATTATGGTAGAGATAGGTTGATGAGTTAAGGCTTGAGGTCTTCACTGGTCCAGATTGGGCAGGGAGCTCCATAGACAGGAAGATCACATCAGGATGTGCATTCGCTGTTGGATCAACAATTGTTTCTTGGTACAGCAAGAAGCTAGTGTGATGTTTTATTTATGTACTTAAGATTAGTTTCATTTTTTTCAGTGTGAAGTAGATTTATATTTGTTAATGTGATATATATTTCCACATTTAATATTAGTTTTATTTTTTTAAGTGTGATACTTTTCTTTCATGCAAGAGTGATAATATTTTTATTTTGAGTTATCCTTAGATAAAACATGTGCATAAAAACATCCTAATTGAATTCAAAAATTTCTCACCTAAGAAGGAATCCTAACACAAATGGTGCACATACACTTCATTAGTTTACAAGCCCTAGTCGATAATTTATGAAGTAATTTAAAATCAATTAAATTACCAAACAAGCCATGTTGCATGACCAGGGGTTTACCAAGTTCCTCTGGGTAGAGCCATGCAATACAATAGTATTGTTGCATAACCACAACCCACGTAGAGTGTTGGGGCATGTTACACTAGAGGATGAATTTACAGGGAAGAAACTGGATGGGTCTCATTTCTGCATTTTAGTATCCTTGTATATTTCCATGTGCCAGAGGAGAAAAGGAAGATTTCAGATCGCACAACAAATAAGGGTGCCTTCATGGGTTAATACAACACATCCAAGGATTACAGGGTGTAGATTCCAGCACACAAGAAGACATTCATCAGGAGATATGTGAAGTTTGAGGAGGATAGGGATTTGAGAAAGTTCTAATAGCATGAGTAGGCTATTAAGTAGGAGGAGGAGTAATAGGCTCCAAATAAGGAAGCACAGCTAGTACCTTAGACCATAGTTGTGTGTGGGCATAACGAGGATGAGAAGGACATACCTATGGAAGAGTGAGTTGAGCCCACTTAAGAAGTGAATCCCAACACAAGGAGAAGGAGAGTGAGATGGGAAGATCAACTAATTCAATAGGTGCAAGAGAAAGTTGGTGCTCCAAGTACTTTATGGTTTTCTTCCTAAGTTCACTTATGATTTAATCTTAGTTACCTTCAAGTACAAGGAAGACAACCACAAAGGTACAAAGAATGTGTGGCACTTATGACTCGGCTGATAAATGTTGAGCCTTCCAGTTATCAAGAGAAAACTAATTAACATGTGTGGAGAGATGCCGTGGTGGATTATGTCTCCATCATGAAGAATGATGTCAAGGAGATCGCGCCAAGGCCATTGGGAAAAATTATGGTAGAATTTCATTGGATCTACAACATCAAGCATGGATTTTATGGGAGTATTGAGAAGTACAAGGGAAGATTTTTGGTGAAGGGGTTCTCATAGATAGAGGGAGTTGATTATGATGAGATATTTTCCCCAATTGCTTGGTATTCATCCATCAAGGGGATTGTAGCCATTCTAGCACAAATGGGGTGGAAGATCCACCAGATGGACGTCAAGACAACCTTCCTCAATGGGGTTATTGAGGAGGAGATTTGCATTGAGCATCTGGAGGGACGTGAGACCTGCATCAAAGACACACACATATTAGACTTAAGAGAGATTTATGTAGGCTCAAGCAAGCTCAATGGGCATGGTATGCTCATATATACAATTACCTTAAAGGATTGGGCTTCACCAAGAGTGAAGTGGAATCCAGTCTTTACTACATTGTTTCTGGAGGTGAACTGCTTATTTGGGTGTTATATGTGGACAACCTGATTTCAAAAGGTGTAGACAAGCTCATCTAGGAGTGTAAGAGAGGTCTTGCAGGAAATATTGAGATGAAGGATACAGGAACAATTTTGAGGACATTTCACATGCAGAATTGCAAGCCCATGACTGTGCCTCCAATCAGAAACTAAAGGAAGGTGGATTCATCCAGAAAAATGGAGTGAGTAAATCCCACACTTTATAGACAAATGACTGGGTTGTTGATGTATTTGGTGATCATGCAACTAGATATATGTTTTGCAATCAAATATTTGAGCTAGTTCTTGGTCGAGTTGACCAGAGTGCATTGGGTTGTTGTGATGTATGTGTTGACATATCGCAAGGATAAAATAAAGCATGGATTATGGTAGAGATAGGTTGATGAATTAAGGCTTGAGGGCTTCACTGGTGCAGATTGGGTAGGGAGCTCCACAGACAGGAAGATCACATCACGATGTGCATTCAATTTTGTATCAACAATTATTTCTTGGTACAACAAGAAGCTAGTGTGATATTTTATTTATGTACTTAAGATTAGTTTCATTTATGTCGGTGTGAAGTAGATTTAGATTTGTTAATGTGATATGTATTTACACATTTAAGATTAGTTTTATTTTTTTCAAGTGTGGTAATTTTCTTTCATGCAAGAGTCATAATATTTTTATTTTGAGTGACCATTAGATCAAACATGTGCATTAAAACATCCTAATTTAATTCAAAAATTTATCACCTAATAAGGAACCCTAGCACAAATGGTGCACATAAACTTCATTAGTTTACAAGACCTCATCAATAATTTATGAAGTAATTTAACATCAATTAAATTACCAAGCAAGCCATGTTGCATGATCAGGGGGTTCCCAAGTTCCTTTAGGTTGAGACATGAAATACAATAGTATTCTTACAAAACCACATCCCACATACAGTGTTAGGGCGAGTTACACCACAGGATGAATTTACAAGGAAGAAACTAGATGGGTCTCATTTTTGCATATTTTGTATCCTTGTATATTTCCATGTTCCAGAAGAGAAAAAGAAGAATTTGGATCGCACAACAAATAAGGGAACGTTCATGGGCTACTAAAACACATCCAAGGAGTACAGGGTGTACATTCCAGCACACAAGAAGACATTCATCAGGAGAGACGTGAAGTTTGAGGAGGATAGGGATTTGAGAAAGTCCTAAGAGCATGAGTAGGCTATTAAGTAGAAGGAGGAGTAGTAGGCTCCAAATAAGGAAGATCAGTTAGTACATCAAACCATAGTTGTGTGTGGATAGGATGAGGATGAGAAACATATATATATATATGGAAGAGTTAGTGGAGCCCACTTAGGAAGCAACTCCAAACACAAGGAGAAGGAGAGTGAGATGGGAAGATCAACTAATTCAATAGGTTCAAGAGAAAGTTGGTGCTCCAGGTACTTTATGGTTGTCTTCCTAAGTTAACCTACAATTTAATCTCAATTGCCTTCAATTACAAAGAAGATAACCACAAAGGTACAAATAATGCATGGCACTTATGACTCAGTTGATAAATGTCTAGCCTTCCAGTTATCAAGAGGCATTAACTTAACAGGTGTGGAGAGATGCCATGGTGGAGTATGCCTCCATCATGAAGAACGATGTCAAGGAAGTGGTGCCAAGGCTATTGGGAAAAATTGTGGTAGACTTTCATTGGATCTACAAGATCAAGCATGGAGTTGATGGCAGTATTGAGAAGTACAAGGGAAGATTTGTGGCCAAGGGGTTCTCATAGATAGAGGGTACTATGATGAGATATTTTCCCCAATTGCTTGGTTTTCATATATCAAGGCGATTGTAGCTATTGTAGCAAAAATGGGGTGGAAGATCCACCAGATGGATGTGAAAACAACCTTCCTCAATGAGGTTATTAAGAATGAGATTTACATTGAGCATCTTAAGGGATGTGAGACATGCATCAAAGGCACACATGTATGTAGACTCAAGAGATATTTATGTAGGATAAAGTAGGCTCGATGAGCATGGTATTCTTAGATAGGCAGTTACCTTCAAGGATTGTCTTCACTAAGAGTGAAGTGGAATAGAGTCTTTACTACATTTTTGTTGGAGGTGAACCACTTATTCTAGTGTTATATGTGGACAAACTGATTTAGAAAGTTGTAGACAAGCTCCTCTAGGAGTGTAAGAGAGGTCTTGCAGGCAAGTTTGAGATGAAGGATATGGGGATGATTTTGAGGAGATTTTGTTGGCATTATGACAGAGGTTTGGCGCTATGTCATGGGTGTTGTCCTTGATGGCAACTCACTCAGATGGAAGGTCTTAGTTTAGGCTCTCAGAATGAAAGAAAAAGAGATATACGTAGGTTCCTCTTAACCAAGTCGTGTGTACACATGGGTTAGGCGATCAAAAGGTGCATATACGTATGCACGCATTTTCATGCAGACAAAAGCACGTACATGTGGGAAAACTTATTTTTGGTCCATGGTATTTAGTCCGAAGTGTTGAACCCAGGTATTGGGTCCCTAGTATTGGTTCTAAATGGTTTTGGACCATGGTATTGAGTAAGGCCTAAAACTATAAAAAGGGAAGGAGATCATTAGGCAAAGTATGAACAAAAGGATTGAATATCTCATGAAGAGAAAGATCTAGAATTGGGTTATGGTACACTGCTGAATCTGAACCAAGGAGGAATGTAAGCGCTAAAAGATGGATAAGTTCTATTGATGGGTCGAGATCTTAAGGCTTGAATAGTAGTATCATTGTGTGATTTTTGATCTGTTATAATTGGTGCATGATTAGATCTATAAATTTGATAATCTGGGTATAATTGATGTCGGATTAAGTGAAAAGGGTAAAATATCTTTTATAGATCTGTACACAGGTTCAACACATCAGAGGCGCGTATACATGCGGGTTCAGCAAGTGAAGAAAACGTATATGCTGGTTGGCCTTAATACAGCTGCATATGTACGCTGGGTTATCCATATTGAAGTAGCGTACATCTCATGAAATATGTTTTAGCTACTTCTATTTATTGCTGTAGTGTTCTGGGTTCAGGATTGGTGTCTGGTTACTGTTACTGTTTTCTGGTTATAGCATTATGAGAAGTGATTGGTTGATTCAATATTGGTTTGTACAAAGGAGATTGGTTGATGCAGATAGACTTGATGTTTGATTGATGTTATTCATGGATCCAGTCTGAAAATTTATGAAACGTGGTCCCTGGAAGAAAAGAGAAGGTTGTAACCTTCTGTAGGTTAGCACCTACGTACTAGTACCTCAGCTAGTACAAGAGCTAAGGGGGTTGTAGCTCCCTTCTAGGAGAAGCTGGGGAATGAGAGAAGGTTGTAGCCTTCTGCAAGTAGAAGCCTGTGTACTGGTATAAGACTGCACTAGTACAAAATCATTGTAAAAAGAAGTTTCTAAATAAAGGAAGATAGAAATGAATTACAGCAGGTGGTTTTCACCGACATTGGGTTTCCACCTTACATCTTGGTGCTCATGTGTTTTTCTTATGTGTGATGATTTGTTCTACTTTACTACTCCTGTTTACTGTTCATAGTGTTAATAATGTTCTGATGCAGTCATTAAGAAGCAACTAACTGAATTATAAGTTTACTGGATATACGATTGTTGCATTACACACAGTTTTGTATACACGCGGTTTTCCTTAACTGAAGTAGCATATATGAATCTGAAGATGGAAATGAAAAAGTTATATTGATTTGATAATACTAATTCACCCCCCCTCTCAGTATTATTTCCAACAATTAGAATCAAAGCAGGTCCTTCAGAAGAAGCTTGATTGCTTGAAGGAAGATCTATCATCATGAGCAACTACGAAAAAGAGGCATCGATTAGGCCACCAATTTTTGATGGGAGCAACTTCGTCTATTGGAAGGTAAGAATAACAACCTATCTTCAATCTCTTGGTACATAAGTCTTGGATATCGTGGAAACAGGATACACATTTCCATCAGCAACTCCTACAGAAATGGCTCGTAAGAAGCAGTATGAAACAAATGCAAAGGCTGTCAATACTCTATTAGGGAGTCTATCTCAATCAGAATTCGTTAAGGTTATGTAGCTCAAAACCGCAAAATAAATATGGGACAAGATCGTTCTGAGATATGAAGGAGATGATCAGGTAAAATGAGAAAAACTACAAACTCTCAGAATTCAATATGAAAATCTCATAATCCACAATGATGAAAGTGTGGCTAACTATTTCCTACATATAGATGAGATTGTTAATTGTATGAAAAACTTGGGTGAAGAAATAAAAGAAGTTGTTTTCGTTGAAAAGGTTATAAGAACTTTGTCTTCTAAGTTTGAATCAAATGTTTCTGCCATAGAAGAAAAACAGAATCTACAGAGCATTACCATGTCATAGCTGCACGGAATCCTAACTGCTTATGAAATGAGAAAAGGGGGACCATTAGACAAGAGAGAATCCAATTTCAAATCCTCAGGAAAAGGAGATTACAATGACTCAAGACATATGTCAGAAGAAGATGAAGAATCAAACTTTCTCAAGAACCTTCAACGGGGTTCTGGAAGATTCAGAGGTAAGCTAACTTTCAAATGTTTTGCTTGTGGAAGAGTTGGTCACTATGCTACCAAATGTCCTCATAAAGATAAGCATGGAAAAGGTAAGGAACCTATTAGATGGAACAAAAAATAGAATATAAGTAAGAAGAGCTATTATACACATGAAGACAGTGATGGATTTTCAAATAGTGATGAAGATGAACAATGCAATGATTATAGACTTTTGATGGCCTTTGAAGATGATGATTTCTTGGATGCTATAGATGAAGAAGGTATTTATGAAGAAATTTCTAAACTTAAAATTTGTTTGGAGGAAAAGAATGTGAATATAGATACTCTGACATTCCAACTTGCTAAAAGAGAAAAACACAATGAAAAGTTAGAATGTGAAATTGTGGGACTTAGAAAAGATATTGAGAAATCAAAAGCTCTTAATCTTAGATTTGCCAAAGGATCTAAAACTTTAGATGAGATTATCAAAGTGCACCTTTCTCCTCTAATCAAGACGGCTCTTGGATATACTGAAGAAGCATCTCAAGCATATAAGCCATCCACCTCCAAAAGCTATCTTGATGCAGCAAGGAGAAGTGAACAGGTTGACAATCGACAGCCAAATCATAATCCAGATCACTAGGTAAATCAGGGACAATTTACTTCAATAATGAACAAAGACCATCAAGTAAATTGTGGGAAATCTACTTCAAGGATGGACAGAAGCTACAAACCATAGGTAAATCATTCTCAATTTGCCTCAAGAATGGATGTCAATGGAAACTACAATCATTTGGTCGGTAGGTTTGATAATCGCAGGAATTTCTTCAATGGCCAATGTTTCTCTTGTCATAATTTTGGTCACAAAGTTGTTCAATGTGTTGCCTACAAGACCATCATGACTAGAGAAGCTCAAAAACAAAGGTGTATGACTGGGATCGTGAAAAGGACCTACAATAACTTTTCTGCTCTTGAAAATGAAATAGAATGTTCTATTTGTAACAACTTCGGTCATGAAGATTCTGAATGCAGGAGTAGGTTTCAGCAATCAAATCAGAAGGAGCAAGCTTCATTAAGTCCCAAAACATGGAGAAAGAAAGATCCACAACCAGAAAGATGTGGTATAGCCTTATATGCGGAAGGGTAGGAAAATTAGTGGTACATCGACAGTGGATGCTCGAAACATATGACAGGTGATAAAGAAAAACTGCAGTCATATAGTGCCTTAGAAAAGGAAAGGAAGGTCTCTTTTGGAAATGACATCCCTGCACTCATAAAAGGTAAAGGTTCTGTTATTTTTAAAGAAAAGGTTAAAGCAGGAAATTTTATGTATGTTGATCGCTTAAAGAATAATTTATTGAGTGTCAGCCAAATGTGTGATCAAGGAAATGAGGTAATATTTCGATCAAATGGATGTATTGTTCGTGAGCTTGATACAGGAGAAACAATGATCAAAGGCATAAGAACTCCAAATAATTTATACATACTCAAAGGAGGACAACAACAATGCTATATAAGCAAGAATGATGAACACTAGCTATGGAACAGAAGATTTCGGCATCTAAGCTTCTCTCGGATAAGGAAAGCATGAAAATATTAGGCGGTTCGTGATCTCTCTGACATCAGAATTCCAGACAATACAATATGTAAATCATGTCAGTTTGGTAAGCAAACCAGAACTAATTTCCCTAAAAAGGAAGGATCAGCTAGTAGGCCACTTGAACTTGTCCATACTAATGTATGTGGTCCATCTAGGAAAAGGTCACCTCGAGGAGAAGAATACTTCATATTGTTCATTGATGATTTTTCTAGGATGTGTTGGATAGGACTTCTAAAGCATAAGGATGAAGCCTTCAAAAAGTTCAAAGCATTCAAAGCCTTGGTTGAAAACGAATCAGATCGCAGAATCAAATGCCTCAGGTCTGATCGAGGAGGGGAATTTACCTCGGATGAATTTTTCGACTTTTGTGAAGAACATGGAATAAGAAGGGAATTCTCTACTGCAAGGACTCCTCAGCAAGATGGAGTATTGGAAAGGATGAACAGAACGGTTCAACAAATGGCTCGTGCTATGCTTGATGAGTTAGGAACTCCCGCAACCTTGTGGGGTGAAGCTGCATTTGCTGTAGTTACTATTCTCAACAAGACAAAAGTCCGAGTGAACAACACTCAAACTCCTCATGAACCTTGGTATGGTAAGACTCCCACGATAAAATACTTCAAAATTTTTGGAAGCAAATGTTACATCAAAAGGACTGATGAAAACCTTGGCAAGTTTGAACCTAGAGAAGATGAAGGCATTCTTCTTGGTTACTCTCCCCATAGAAAAGGATATAAGTGTTACAATAAAAGACTTGTAAAATTGTTGAAAGTATTGATGTAGTGGTTGGTGAAGAAGGAAACATTCCTAGGCAAGTAAAATCTGAAGATTTTGAAGATGATGAGGACTATCCTTCAACATCAAATCATACTTATGATGAATAAGAAACCCATGAGGCACCAGAAGAACAGATAAGGATAGAAGAAAAGACTCCATCCAGGTACATTTAGAAGAATCATCCAGAAACTCAAATTTTGGGACAAAAAGAGGCAGGTGTACAAACAAGAAGAACTATTTTAGAAGCTTCAAGATATCTAGCATTGCTCTCCTCCACCGAACCACAAAATGTAATAGAAGCATGCAAATATGAATGCTGGGTCAAGGCCATGAATGAAGAACTTGAGCATATTGAAAAGAATAACACTTGGGAGTTGGTTCCTAGACCAAACGATAAGAATGTCATAGGGACAAAGTGGATACTCAAAAAAAAGATGAATGAAAATGGAGATGTGATTAGAAACAAGGCCAGACTTGTTTGTAAAGGGTATGCTCAACAAGAAGGTATAGACTTTGAATAAACTTTTGCACCAATTGCTAGAGTTGAGGCCATAAGAATGTTCCTTGCTCTTTCTAGCTTTCAAAAGTTCAAAGTATTTCAAATGGACATGAAATCTGCCTTTCTGAATGGAGACTTGGATGAAGAAGTCTATATTGAGCAACGAGATGGGTTTATCCTTGCAAGTGATCCAAAACTTGTATGTAGACTCACAAAGGCTCTCTATGGCCTTAAACAGGCTCCAAGGGCTTGGTATTATCGGTTGGATAAGTACCTCCATCAACAAGGTTTTACAAAAGGATCAATAGATAGAAATCTATATATAAAAATTGACAATGATAAGTTGCTAATACTTGTAGTGTATGTTGATGATATCATCTTTGGTAGCAATGAAGAAGACATGAGTCAAAACTTTGTCTTGGTGATGCAAAAATAATTTGAAATGTCCCTCCTTGGTGAGCTCACATATTTTCTTGGTTTACAAGTCCAACAAAATAAAGATGGTATTTTTCTATCACAAACCAAGTATCTCAAGCAGATCTTGAAGAAATATGGGATGGAAGATTCAAAACCAATATGTACCCCTATGGTAATAGGATGTAGCCTCAGCGCAAATGATGAATCAGCAACGGTACATCAACCAACCTATAGAACCATGATTGTCAGTTTGCTCTATCTATCAAGTACTCGACCAGACATTATGCATGCAGTGGGAATAGTTGGAAGGTTTCAGGAAAATCCAAAGCAAACTCATCTTCAAGCAGTTAAGAGAATTTCCAAGTATCTTCAAGGAACTCAAAACTATGGCTTATGGTATCCTAGAGGTACAGATCTCACACATCATGCATATACTGATGCAGATTGGGAGGAAGCATGGATGAAAGAAAAATCACTAGTGGTGGTGCATTCTTCATGGGTTCTAGATTAGTATCTTGGTTCAGCAATAAACAAAGTTCAATTGCATTATCTATAGCTGAAGCAGAATATGTAGCTATTGCATCTTGATGCACACAACTCCTTTGGATGATGCAAACATTGCAAGACATTCAAATCACTTGTACTCCACCTATATCCATTTTATGTGATAATACAAGTGTAATCAATATTTCAAATAATCTAGTCATGCATTCGAATACCAAGCACATACGTATCAAATATCATTTTCTCCAGGAACAAGTGCTTGAACAAAAGGTAAAATTGGAGTATGTCCCCTCCAAAGAACAAGTTGCTAATATACTCACCAAACCACTACCTAGGAAGACATTTGAATACCTCAGACATAAGTTGGGGGTAGTTGATGTAACATCTTGCTATTGAAATTATCTGTTTCAAAGAAAAGTTGTTGTACACGAGTTTCATGAGGAGTATTCGAGTACATACACCAGTTTCTGTGGATACAGTCGCGTATATGTTAGTTTGAAGGAGGGATAGACTCAGGTGAAAAGAGTCTGATATGGGTCTGACAGAGACCATCTGGCATAGGTTTAGGGGAAGCATATATACTTCTAATAATGCATTGTTGGAATTATCTTAGAAGATATTGGTTCAATTTCATAGTTGTTTTTGGCTTCAGGTGGAACAAGTGCAGAGGGAGAACATGGTTGCTAGTCTGAATGATGATCGACAGATGCTGATGATGATAGTTGTTGATAACTATCATGATCTTGATGTAGATATTTCATCTTTATGTCATGTATTTATTTTCTTAATAAGGTCATGTAACGGCCTATTTTGGTTTCCCCACTATGCTTGGGATGGATGATGTAATGTTCTTGCGTAAACTTTTGATGTATCCCCACTTGGTTGGGTGGATGAGTCAATATTGATATATCCCCACTTGGCTGGGAGATGGATGTATGTATGAGTCTTTAGTGATAGGAAGGTCATTTATGATGTATAAAGTCATGTATCTTTTCTAGAACATCTTCTTTTAGACCTTGCCTACAGTCAGGGGGAGCATGGACAACACAGCAAAGTAGAGATTTCAGCATGTACTGAGGGGGAGTATAACCCTTTGCCCTTGATGACAAAGGGGGAGAATGACTTTGAGTGAGTTGGGGTTTCCATCAAGTCCAAAGGGGGAGATTGTTGGCATTATGACAAAGGTTTGGCGCTATGTCACAGGTGTTGTCCTTGATGGCAACTCACTCAGATAGAAGATCTTAGTTCAAGCTCTCAAAATGAAAGAAAAAGAGATATACGCAGGTTCCTCTTAACCAAGTCGTGTGTACATGTAGGTTAGGTGATCAAAAGGCGCGTATACATATGTACACATTTTCATGCAGAGAAAAGCGCATACATGTGGGAAAACTTATTTTTGGTCCATGGTATTTAGTCCGAATTGTTGAACCCAGGTATTGTGTCCCTAGTATTGGTTCTAAATGGTTTTGGACCATGGTATTGAGTAAGGTCTAAAACTATAAAAAGGGAAGGAGATGATTAGGCAAAGTATGAACAAAAGGATTGAATATCTCATGAAGAGCAAGATCTAGAATTGGGTTATGGTACACTGCTGAATCTGAACCAAGGAGGAACCTCAGCGCTAAAAGATGGATAAGTTCTATTGATGGGTTGAGATCTTAAGGCTTGAATAGTAGTATCATTGTGTGATTTTTGATCTGTTATAATTGGAGCATGATTATATCTATAAATTTGATAATCTGGGTATAACTGATGTCTGATTAAGTGAAAAGGGTAAAATATCTTTTATAGATCTGTACGCAGGTTCGGCACATTAGAGGCACGTATACATGCGGGTTCAGCAAGTGAAGACAGCGTATACGCTGGTTTTCCTTAATACAGATGCATATGTACGCAGGGTTATGCATATTGAAGTAGTGTACATCTCATGAAATATGTTTTAGCTACTTCTGTTTATTGTTGCAGTGTTCTGGGTTCAGAATTGGTGTCTGGTTACTGTTACTGTTTTCTGGTTACAACATTCTGAGAAGTGATTGGTTGATTCAATATTGGTTTGTACAAAGGAGATTGGTTGATGCAGATAGACTTGATGTTTGATTGATGTTATTCATGGATCAAGTCTGAAAATTTATGAAACGTGGTCCCTGGAAGAAAAGAAAAGGTTGTGGCCTTCCATAGGTCAACACCTACGTACTATTACCTCAACTAGCACAAGAGCTAAGGGGGTTGTAGCTCCCTTCCAGGAGAAGCTTGAGAATGAGAGAAGGTTGTAGCCTTCTGCAAGTAACAGCCTGCGTACTGGTATAAGACTGCACTAGTACAGAATCATTGTAAAAAGAAGTTTCTAGTTAAAGGAAGATAGAAACGAATTGCAGCAGGTGGTTTTCACCCACATTGGGTTTCCACCTTACATATTAGTGTTCATGTGTGTTGCTTATGTGTGATGATTTGTTCTGCTTTACTGCTCCTGTTTACTATTCATGGTATTAATAATGTTCTGATGCACTCATTAATAACCAACTAATTGAATTATAAGTTTACTGGATATATGCTTGTTGCATTACACACAGTTGCGTATACACGCAGTTTTCGTTAACTGAAGTAGAATATATGAATATGAAAATGGAAATGAAAAAGTTATATTGATTTGATAATACTGATTCTCCCCCCCTCTCAGTATTATTTCCAACAGATTTTGCATGCATAATTTCAAGCATGTGACCATGCCTCCAGACACAAACTAAAGAAAGGTGGATTCATCTAAAAAATTGGAGTGAGTAGATCCCACACTTTATCGACAGATGATTAGGTTGTTGATGTATTTGGTGGTCATGCAACTAGATATATGTTTTGCAATCAAATATTTGAGCTAGTTCTTGGTCAAGCCGACCCACGTGCATTGTGTTGTTACTATGTATTTGTTGATATATCTCAAGGGTAAAATAAAGCATGGATTATGGTAGAGATAGGTTGATGCATTAAGGCTTGAGGGCTTAACTGGTGCAGATTGGGCAGGGAGCTCAATGGATAAGAAGATCACATTAGGATGTGCATTCAATGTTGGATCAACAATTTTTTCTTGGTACATCAAGAAGTTAGTGTGATATTTATCTATGTACTTAAGATTAGTTTCATTTCAATGAGTGTGGAGTAGATTTAGATTTGTTAATGTGATATGTATGTTCGCATTTAAGATTAGTTTTATTTTTGTTAAGTGTGATACTCTTCTTTCATGCAAGAGTGATAATATTTTTATTTTGAGTGATCCTTAGATAAAACATGTGCATAAAAACATCCTAATTTAATTCAAAAATTTATCACCTAATAAGGAATCCAAGCACAAATTGTACACATACACTTCATTAGTTTACAAGCCCTCGTCAATAATTTATGAATTAATTTAACATCAATTAAATTACCAAACAATCCATGTTGGATGATCAGGGGTTTCCCAAGTTCCTTTGGGTTGAGGCATGCAATACAATAGTATTCTTGTAGAACCACAACCCACATAGAGTGTTGGGGTGAGTTACACAAGAGGAGGAATTTACAGGCAATAAAATGGATGGGTCTCATTTCCGCATATTCGATATCCTTGTTTTTTTCCATGTGCCATAGGAGAAAAAGAAGAATTTGGTTCGCACAACAAATAAGGGCGCCTTCATGGGTTACAACAACACATCCAAGGAGTATAGGGTGTACATTGCTTCACACAAGAAGACATTGATCATGAGAGATGTGAAGTTTGAGGAGGATAGGGATTTGAGAAAGTCCTAAGAGCATGAGTAGGATACTGAGTGGGAGGAGGAGGAGTAGGCTCCAAAGAAGGAAGCATATCTAGTACCTCAGACCATAGTTGTCTGTGGGTGGTGTTGTAACATGCATTGTTTATTGTTTATAAGATTCATTTTTCATTTTTGAAAATACTTTAAAAAAACAGACAAAGCAAAAGGAATGATATATCGGAGGCCAAAGGTTATATGAACACACATGCATATATCTATCTATCTATCTATACATATATATATATATATATATATATCGCAAAAATGACTCTATCAGAATCAAAATACAAAGGGAAATGAAGGAAAAGATTGGATTTACAAAAGAAAACAAGTGTTAAAACATTAACAAAGGACCTGAAATTTTATATGCTACATTCTAAAGTTTGTCGTGTCCGCAATATGGGTGGTTGGCTCTGCAGCACTAATTGCGATTACTGATTGGGTTCCAGACCCAAAAATGCATATCGCATATTTTATAACATCGGTGAGTCCATAAAAAAATGAATATAGAGGTCGATGCATTTAATGATCGCCAATTGTGATAAATGTTGGCAGACCCAAAACATATCTACATTATGTTTTAACGGCCCGACGGGTCCATAAAGCGTTAATATGTATGTTGGTGTATTCAAAGATTGTCAATTGCGATATGGATAAGCCAAACCCGTGTTTTATGATTGCGGCGGGTCCATTGTATTAGTAACACATTGTATGTATGTATATATATATAGATATAGATGGAAAACACCGACTGTCGATTGCGATGAGGGGTATGCCTCGATAGTCATGTGAGTAGTGTTAAAAGTGGAAAAAACACGTCTTATTGTGGTTGGCTCCGCAACACTGATTGCGATTACTGATTGGGTTCCAGACCCGAAAATTCATATCGCATATTTTATAACATCGGCGGGTCCATAAAACAATGAATATAGAGGTCGATCCATTTAATGATCGCCAATTGTGATAAATGTTGGCGGACCCAAAACATATCTACGTGATGTTTTAACGGCCCAGCAGGTCCATAAAGCATTAATACGTATGTTGGTGTATTCAAAGATTGTCAATTGCGATATGGGTAAGCCAAACCCATGTTTTATGATTGCAGCGGGTCCATTGTATTAGTAACACATTGTATGTATGTATATATATAGATATAGATGGAAAACACCGACTGCCGACTGCGATGAGGGGTATGCCTCGATAGTCATGTGAGTAGTGTTAAAAGTGGAAAAAAACATGTCTTACATTATATTTTCGAAAGCATGGATACAAAGGGTTTATATATAAGTTCAATATTTTTGTGCATAAATGGCTGCTTGCGATTATGATCGTTGGACCCCATACTTTATGTCACATGTTTTATACTACTACCTTTTCCATATCACAGATTGTTAGGATTTGGGGCTAGTAGACTATTTAAAGGCACCGATTGCAATTTTTATTTATAATGGAAAGTCAATGCAGCACTGCACAGGCTTTCCTTTTCACTTTTTCTTCATGCGTTTTGCAACAGTTTTGCTGTGCAAATGGAAAATTGGCGTTAAAATTAAATTTAAGGAAAAGGAAATGGTTGGGTTTGTTGGTGGTTTGGTTGATTAAAAGGCATCCGATATATGCGTAAGCCCAGGTTTAAATAAAATCTAACAGAGAGCAGTATGATTTAAACAAATTAAGGCATTTAACAACAGATTAGCAGTGCAATTCAGCAATTGTTGTCTCCTTTAAAATTCAGTTGTTTTATGTTATGTTTTGTTCCTTGAGGTGTCTTTAAACCTCTGAAAGGTTTTGTAATAGTTTTTAATTTAGATAGTTAGAAGGTAGTTTAGTATTTTGAAAATTTCAATAACTATTCCAGAAATGTATAAAGGGGAAAAAATTTACTAAAAAAGGGTTGTAATTTTGGAGAACCAGACCATTATATTTCTGAAAACATCATTGATTAATAAAACAAGCAGAAGTTTCCAGGATTTGTTGCATATAGTTTGTAAGTTTCACAATCATGTGTCATGCAATGTTTTCTTCTTTTTAAGTGTAGTAATGAAGCTGCAGGGAAAAATCCCTTAAAGAGCACTCCTATACTTAAAATCCTCATTTCCTTTCTAAGCTATAGATAGTAGTTCTATGAAAGATCAACATATTGTCTTTAACTTCCCTTTCAAATTTTCCTCATTCATCATTTATATTTAGCAACAAATGGCATTCTAAGAAATTTTGATCATACATGTATTAAGAGTTTAAGGCCAAGTTTTCCAAGTCCTTCATTTGAGAATATAATAAACAATAAGTGACAGTAAATATTTTTTATTAATGTCTTAAGCACAATTTCCCTACAACTAGGAAATTGGTTTCTTAAGGAACAACATTAATTGGCGTCGTTGCTAGGGAGAGAAGAGAAGAAGCTTTTTCCTTGGGTTTCAATATTTTCCTCTAGATGTTCAATGAGGAGGAAATATTTGGTTGTTTTCAATCAAAACAATAACTCTGACTTCAAGAAGGCCCCATACAAGATGAGACACTTCACAAAAGAAGGCTCAAGCATTTTCAAATCTTGAAAGGTTGTTTTCAAGGAGGGCTAGGATGTCTAGGACCTCAAATAGACCAATTCCTATATTGTCTGCATCAAGCAGCAACTTATCTGAACATTCATCTGATATAGAGTCATCTTTTTCACAATCTACATTTCAGGAACCTAGCTGTCAAGACCAATCTTTTGGATCTATTACTTTTCATTTACCTGTTGTAATTATTCAACCTCAACCAATGACCACATTACCTCCTTTGAACAGTCCATTTGCATTTCAATCAAGTTCCACATTCGTAGGTAATCAAAATTCAGTAAACATGGCAGCCCCTACGTTCGTAGTCAATAGGTATGCACCTCTTCAACTACCACAACCTTACAATCAAATGCCAGAGGATTACCTCAAAATTCTTCCTCATTTTTCAGGAGAAGATGTAAAAATAGTAGATAATCATGTAGTAGTATTTTGTAATTTTGCATAAAGCCTAAATGTTGAACATTTAGACGTTGTTCTAAGACTTTTTGTTCAGTCCCTAGATGGAGAACCAAGGAAATGGTTCAAAGGTCTTCCCAATAATTCTATTCCTTCTTGGGAAGAGAAGGAACGTGTGTTTATTCTGAGATGGGGAGAGAAAAGAGACCATGGATATTCATTAACAAAATTTAATGCCATAAAGAAGAAGTCTAATGAAACTATGGCTGAATTTGTCAGAAGATTCAACAAATTGTATAATAGTCTACCAGCAAAGATAAAGCCTCCTCCTGTTGGTGCAAAAATCACTTTTGCAGGGGCTTTTGAATCAAATTTTGGGTTTACATTAAGGGAAAGGAGAGCCCCAACCCTTGATCAAATCCAAACAAATGATTTAGAGATAGAAGCAAATCTGGTGGCTACAAGAAAAGCACCAGAAACACAACTTTCCCAAGACAAGGGAAAAGCAAAGATGGAATCCTCCCAAAGTCAATCATTGGAGGATATGTGTAATATAATTAAAACCATGTGAGATAAGTTAAATAGATTAGAGTTAGAAAACAAGAACTCTCAGAGACAAATGCAGTTTGATAAGAAATTTAATCCCCAATTTAGAAGGCAACCTTTGCAAATTTTGCAAAAGGAAAGAAAAGATCAAAATCAAATTCCAGCACCATTGTACATAGAAGCAGATCCTAGTGAAGAACAGTCTGAAGATCAAATTTCTACATTATATGCAGTTAATGAAGGTGAAATTGGAATTGAAGGAGAAGAATATTGTAGGATGAAGCAGATGCTATTCATAATGAAAATGAAATTGTTGAATATTGTAAACAATTTTCTAATCTATGTAGGATGAACTACATAAAAAAATATGACCTGATATCTAGGAAAAGATCAAGAAATCAAGAAAATGAAGGTGAGCAGCAAGTTTCAACTTCCTCATCGAAGGTGACTCCACAAGAATCTTAGTTTGAAGAACACGTAGATAAAGGAAAATAGTAGCAAAATATGAATAGCAAACCACAGATACTTCAAGGTGAATCTTTTCAAAATCAAGCTGAAAAAAATCACTTGGAGAAGCTTGTTTCAATTCCTCAAACAATTCTACTCAATAAGAAAGCTGAAGATGAGAATGAAAGGATTGCTAAAAAAGGTAACTTGTTTAGTCTTACCAAGGAGCTGGAAAAGGTAAGAATACAAGTTCCCCTTATAGAATTGGCAAAAACACCTACATATCAGAAGGAGATTGCTGAGTTTATTAATTTAAAAGAGAGTGAGAGTGATACTATAAATTTGTAGGAAGATAAACCAGTAGTGGTTTTTGGCCCGTATGTAGAGGAAGTAAATTATTCAATACCTCATTTTTATATTTCCCTATTGGGTCATGATTTCCTTCTACATAACTGGATGTTTGATTCAGGAGCTTCACACAATCTTATGCCTTTGTCAGCGATGAAGCAATTAAATCTGCAAGTGACCAAACCTTATGGAGATTTGTATTCTTTTGATTCAAACAAAGTCAAGTGTCTAAGGGTTATTAAATATTTAGCAATGTCACTAGCCCAAATTCCATCTAGAAGTTTGGTCATGGACGTTGTAGTAGCAGATATTCCTGCTAGATTTGGAATGCTACTGTCTAGGTCTTGGGGGACTAAATTGGGAGTTGTTTTGAAGTTGGATTTTACATATGCTATTATACCAATTTTTGGTGAGGAGAGGAGATTGTACAAAGAAGATAGGTTTGTAAAAACTGTTACGAAAAATGGAGCAAGCAACTCACCTATGTATAGTCATGAGAAGGATGATTTTGCTTGTTTCAAACTGCATGATAATGTAGAGCTGGCTGAAGACAATCAGAAGAAGCTTGCTTCAGCCAATGTAATTACAAAGCTACAAATGGAAGAATTGTGGAAATGTTTCTTTGACAGGGCTTATTCAAAAGAAGGAACATGTGTTGGTTTTCTTCTAATTGCACCTGGAGGTAATCTATTTCCTTTTTCTTTCAAATTAGAGTTTGAGGCAACTAACAACATGGAAGAATATGAGACTTTAATTATTGCACTACAAACATCCAAACAGATGGGAGTCAAATCAATTTCTGCTTTTGGAGATTCAGAGCTAATTATTAAGCAGATAAAAGATCATTGCCAAATAAAGCATCCTAGACTCCGAGCATACAAAAATGAGGCATGGGATTTGATTGAAAATTTATTTGAAGATTTTAACATTCAATTCATTCCAAGGGATGAAAATATATTGGCAAATTCATTGACTATGGCTACTAACTCTTTCAAGCCTCCCATTAATCCAAGATTAATATATGAGGTAGAAATGAGACATAGATCTTTTGTTCCTGATAATGTTAGGAACTGGCAAGTTTTTGAAGATGACTAGCAGATTAAGGAGTTTTTTTACTATGGTTGAAGAATTTTAGGGTACATAAATTGATCAAGACGAAGAAGAGACAGCAGAAATTTTAAGAGCTAGTAGTTTTAGGGATTCAATAACAAATCAAAAGATCTTTCAATTAAAAGGCAATTTTTTGCCAAAGGGACTTGTTCCTCTTGAAAGGATTTTTAATTCAAATGATGTGGCTCTAGACTCAAGGAAAATCTCACAGTTAGAACATATTCAAGATCACAACACTGGCACTCAGGAGAATCCCAGGTTAGGCAAATTATATGTTGGAGCTCCACCTAACTTTCAAGAAAGATATATTAAACTTTTCAATAATTATGTTGATGTCTTTGCATGGTCCTACAAAGATCTCAAAACTTATGATGTAAATATTATTCAGCATAAAATTCCTTTGAAGGAGGGGGTTAAACCCTACAAACAGAAGCTTAGGCAGATAAATCCTTTGCTTCTACCGTCAATTGAAAAGGAAGTCAAGAAGTTGCTTGATGCTAAAATCATAGTCCCACTCAGATATTCTAATTGGGTGGCTAATCTAGTACCTATAAGAAATAAAAATGGAGAAATAAGGTTGTGTGTTGACTTCAGAAATCTAAATAGAGCTTCTTTGAAAGATAATTATCCTTGGCCTAAAATGGACCATGTGCTCCAAAAGTTATTAGGATATTTTAGAATGTCAATGCTAGATGGATTTTCTGGTTATAACGAGGTGGCTGTGGACAACGAGGATCAGAAGAAAACAACATTCACAACTCTCTGGGGAACATTTATGTATGCCATAATGCCTTTTAGATTGATGAATGCAGGAGCTACATTTCAAAGGGCTATGGACATCACTTTTGTTGGAGATAAGTTTGTAGTAATACATTTGGATGATATTACTATTTCTTCTAAGTCTGATGAAGAACATTTAGAACATCTGAAAAGAACTTTTGATAAATGTAGAAGATTTGGACTTTCTTTAAATCCCAAGAAATCAATTTTTTCTCTAGAGGAAGGAAAATTGTTGGGATGCATTGTTTCCAATGAAGGAGTGAATATAGATCCAGAGAGTGTACAAGCTATGTAGAAAATACAATTGCCCAGAAGTAAAAAAGATATTTAAAAGGTTCTAGGAAAGATAAACTTCCTGAGAAGATTTGTATCTAATTACGCAGAGATCTTGAAACAAATCACTAATATGCTGAAGAAGGAGAATGAAGTATGCTGGACTAAGGAAGCTAAAGAATCATTTTCCAGAATTAAAGAGGCATTGTAGGCACCTCTAGTCTTAATCAGTCCTGATTATCAGAAGCCTTTCCAAGTTTTTTCATTTGCCTCATCAAGTTCGATAGCAGTTGTCTTATTGCAGAAGAATGATGAAGGGAGAGAGTAGCCAGTTGCATTCTTCATTAAGATTCTTAGAGATTCTGAGCTGAAATATAATATTCTTAAGAAGCAGGTGTATGCTTTGGTAAAAGCCCTGAAAGTGTTTAGAGCTTAGGTGTTGCAATCCTAAATTGTTGCTTATGTGCCTAATTCTGCAGTGAAAGATATATTATTATAGGGAGATGTGGAAGGCAAGAGATGAAAGTGGATTGCCAAGATCCAAGAATATGATTTGGATATAAAACCCACAAAGCAGGTAAAAGAACAAGGGTTGGCAAAAATGTTAATAGAATCAAACTTTCAGGCATTGGGAATTAATTTTTTGGCACCTATAGATGAAAAAGCAACTGAAGAAAATGAAGGAGAGCAAGACCTAGGAATGAAAATCAGGTATAAATTCTTATGTTCAAAATGGTATAAACATATAATTCATTATTTGTGCTTTCTTTCTTGTCCTCAATCCTTAGATAGAACAAAGTATAGGGTGCTAAAGATCAAAGCACAACCATATGCGATTGTAGAAGGTAGATTGTACTGGAAGGATCTTACTAGAATTCTATTAATATGCTTAACATAAGATGAATTTACAGAAACAATCAAATATTATCATGAGGGGTTTTGTGGGGGGCATTACAGTTGGAAAGTAACTACACACAAGATCCTTTAGGCTAGATTTTATTGGCCTACCTTATTTGGGGATACCTATAAGTTTGTTAGAAGTTGTCAAAAATGTCAACTTTTTGCTGAGAAAAATAGATTAGCTCCTTTACCTCTAATTCCAGTCTTCATAGAGGAGCCTTTTAGACAATGGGGATTGGAATTTGCTGGAGAAATCAATCCACCTTCAAGCAAACAACACAGATGGGTTCTCACAGCAATAGGTTACTTCACCAAATGGGTAGAGGCAATTCCTACTAAGAGTGAAAATGGTGAGATAGTGATGAAATTCCTAGAAGAAAATATTTCAGCAAATTTGGATGTCCCATTAAAATTATAATAGACAGCGCTCAAGTCTTCAACTAAAGCGAGTTCATTTCCTTTTGTCAAAAATATAATGTTATTTTGGCTCATTCGACAGCTTACCACCCTCAGGGAAATGGACTAGCTGAATCCACTAAGACGTCTTTGATGAAGATCCTAAATAAAACCATTGCAGAAAATCAAATAGATTGGGACTCTAAGTTGAAGTTTGCTTTGTGGGCCACACGAGTGATTGCAAGAAGATCTATAGGGAAATCATGTTTTGAATTAGTATATGGAACTCAGGCTTTGTTTCCAAGTCAACTTGTGAAACCAGTGATTGCAATGATTCACGAGGCGAAAGAAGAGCCAAATGCTTTGGTAAGAAGAATGAACAAAGCAATGGAGCTTAGTGAAAATAGAGACAAGGTAAGAGACAATTTGATTTCATATCAGTCCAAGATGAAAACTATTTTTGACAAAAAATCCAGGGAAATTGATTTCAAAGTTGCAAACTTAGTATTGAGATGGGATACCAGAAGAGAGGATAAGGGTAAGCATGGGAAGTTCGATCCTCTCTGGTATGGCCCTTTTAGAATCTCTGAAGTGAGATCCAATAATACCTTTATCCTTGAAAATATTGATGGTGAGAGTCTACAACTGCCTGTTAATGGGCAATATTTAAAACACTACTTCGAGTTCTAAAGAACATGCATTATTTCATTGTGAATACCGGAGGGAAGTCATTGTACAAATGCCATAGTCTTTCAGTTTATGCAGAGCAATATATGACTCCATGCCCGAGGTGAAGGCACTAATCTGCGGTTCTTAGTGCTTCTATGGCAAAAACACTATCCCCACGTGGAGCGAGATGTTGTAACATGCATTGTTTATTGTTTATAACATTCATTTTTTTCATTTTTGAAAATACTTTAAAAAAGGAGACAAAGCAAAAGGAATGATATATCGGAGGCCAAAGGTTATATGGGCAATAATATATATAGTATATTATATATATATATATATATCACAAACATAACTCTATCAAAATCAAAATACAAAGGGAAATGAAGGAAAATATCATATTTACAAAAGAAAACAAGTGTTAAAACATTAACACTGGACCCAAAATTTTATATGCTACATTCTAAAGTTCGTTGGGTCCACAATATGGGTGGCTAGCTCTGCAACGCCGATTGTGATTACCGATTGGGTTCCGAACCCGAAAATTCATATGGCATATTTTATAACATCGGCGGGTCCGTAAAACAATGAATATAAAGGTTGGTGCATTCAATGGTTGCCGATTGCGATAAATGTTGGCAGACCCGAAACGTATCTACATTATGTTTTAATAACCTGACAAGTCCATAAAGCGATAATACGTATGTTGGAATATTCAAATATTTCCGATTGTGATATGGATAAGCTGGACCCGAGAGGATATATATTTTGTTTTATGATTGTGATGGGTCTATCGTATTAGTAACACATTGTATATATATATATATATAT